>JASJUY010000044.1:0-120253 GCA_030347605.1 Trichosporon sp. DN520 | reverse complement strand
CCCCCCCCCCCCCCCCCCCCCCCCCCCGGCGCGAGCCTCACTGTGCCCGGTGCTGCTTCAGTGCTCGCAGGCTCAGGCGTAGACGATGGCGAGCTGGGCTCCGTGGCAGGTTGCAACAAAGCATCATGTGAACCAAAGCCGGGACGAGGAGGAAGGCGGGTGAGGACGATGGCGTCGAGGAGCACGATAGGGTCTACAGTTACGAACTCAAGGCGGGCTGAGAAGATGAGATCCGGAGTTCATGATAATGACGAGGACAATAAGGCGCGCCTTCACGGATGCAAGGGAAGGCGGGGAGAGGGAATGCCAGGCTGATGAGGATGATGATGCGGATCGCTGTGAATGCAAAGGAAGGCGTACAGGTGGGATCGACGGGTGAGATCAACGGATGTTGTTGAGCTGGCCCTGGAGCTCTGAAGTGAAGTAAACACGGCCAAGAGAATTGAAGCTTGTCGATGATGATACTCTTTTTCACTACGTGAGAACGAGGAGAGTCTGTGAAGTCGTGCGACAATGTTGAAGGGGGAAGGGGAAAGCAGGCGAAGGGGAAGGGAAGTGATGAAGCAGGAGGATCAGTGGAAGCCAAGGGCCAAGGGCGAGACGGTGATCATCGACGCTAAGACATACCTGTGAACGAGGGCGCACCGTCAGTCCAGCTCGCGGTCAGAGGATCAGAGCATCAGTGGTACGTCAACTGCGGACACAGGTCGCTCAAAGTTTCTGCACTCTTCACTAGCCGCTACCCAGGCGTCTGGATCATTGCTCCAGTACTTCGCGGAACAGGTACGTCTGCATTACCTGCATCTCCTCCAGCTCTAAGTTCTCTGAGCGGTTTCGCTCTTACTTCTTCTCCTTCTCGTCACTCTTGCTCTCCTTGTCCCCCTTACCCTCCTTCTTCTCCTCCTGCTCCTCTTCGAACGTGGGGTAGTCAGTGTAACCTACAACACCAGGAGTGTAGAACGTGGAGCGGTCGTAGTCGTTGAGCGGCTCCTTCTTGACGATGCGCTCGAGCAAGTCAGGGTTGGCGATGTAGTACCGGCCGAAAGCGAGGAGGCCGCCGTACTTGTTGATGATCTCGTCTGCGTCGCGGGGGTCAATGCCACCAGCAGCGATGTACTTGGTGACGTCGGAGGTGTCGACGATCTTGCGAATGGGGAGCGAGCTGTCTTCGTCCTTGCTGTTCTTGTCCTTCGTGCCGTCGCCCGAGACACGGGGCTCAATGACGTGAATGTAGGCGAGCTTGGGCTGGTTCTTGAGCAGCTCCTTCGTGAACGGCTCAAAGGTCTCGAGAGGGTGCTCCTCGCGCATGCCCTGGAAAGAGGACCAGGGAGAGATACGGTAGCCTGTGCGGTCGGGGCCGACTGCCTCCGCGACAGCGTTCAGGACGCGGAGAGGAAAGCGGAAGCGGTTCTCGAGCGAGCCGCCGTACTCGTCGGTGCGGTGGTTGCTGACGCTTTGGGTGAACTGGTCGAGGAGCTGGGAGGACGTCAGCACCCTTGCTTTTTTTCCCTCTCTTGTGACTCACGTATCCATTAGCGCCGTGAATCTCAACGCCGTCAAACCCAGCCTTCAGCGCATTCTTAGCAGCCTCGACATAGAACCCGACAAAGCGGTCGATATCCTTCTCGCTCATCTCTGCGACCTTGTTACCATCGTACTCGTCCTCGCTGGGTCCAACAACACGGTCCACGACCTTCGGGTCAGAGACGCGGCCCATAGCCCACAGCTGGCAGAATGCCACACCGCCCTTCTCGTGGATGGCGTCCGTGACGCGCTTCCAGGCAGTGATCTGCACATCGGACCAAATACCCGGCGACGAGGCGATGCCGTAGGCCTCTGGGTGAATTGCAGTCGCCTCGGAGATGATCAGGCCACCCTTGTTAGTGCGCTGGGCGTAGTAGGTCGCGGTATACTTGGGGGGCGCGGCGTCTGGGAGGGGCGAGTTGCGAAGACGAGTGAGCGGGGCGAGGACGAGACGGTTGTCGAGGTGGAAGCGGCCCACCTCGATCGGAGTGGTAATGCTGGGCATGGCGATGTTTGGTGTGTTGTAAGTTTCTCAGAGCTCAAAAGCGGGGGTTAGAAGTCGTGAGTCCGGAGGGGTCACTGTCACTGACAACGATAAATCGCAGGCACAACTTCTTCGCCGGCATATTTGAGGGATTCCGCGCTCGATGAGCACCAGATCCGACAGCACACCTTCCAGAATCCTGCCCTCTGGATCTCTCTAGATCCGGTGATGCATCAGCATCACGGAGTGGAGTCCGCTCGACTACTAGAGATCATTACAAAGTGGGACCTCAAGTGCTGGATCAATGTCGTCATAGGCGCAGGATATGGCGGTGGGGACCGACGGGCACTTTGTTGCCGTAAACTTTGACGGAGTGTCGGGCGCGGCGCTCTCACGACCTTCGCTTGGCGTCGGTGCTGATGAGTGTCGAATGGCGGACAGTTTGTGAATGGGAAGGTGACAGGGGTCGCATTGATGGATCAGCCGGTTGCGATCACGACAAGGTTTGGACAGCTCGGTGATATCGGTGACTTCCGCTAGTGTCATTCAGGTCCAGCGATATCGCGGCCTTCTTCTGCTCAACGACGCCGAACGTCCGTCTACATGCATACATCTCGGACTTGTCGTTCTGCCCAACACCTAGCAGCTACAACATCTTCCGCTTCAACAGGATGCCGTTGCGCCGCTACCAAAGACTATCCGCTCTTCACCTCCAGCAGTGACTGTCGCTCGGTACGGCGATATGTTCCGAGCCGCGCATGATGATCTCCTCCCACATCGCATGGCGACAAACCGGATAGCCACGATGAAGGCGAGGCCCTGCGCACTGACCACGTTGGTGGCGTCGTTGGGCCGGATATCGCAGACTGAGCGGAGAGTGTCAAGGGCAACGCCGCTGACCCTGGTCGGATAACGTCCTGTGCAGGGCATTACAAGCCCCGCCTACTGGGCTGACCACCCTCCATCCATGCTGATAGAGCTGCCAGTCGTACTGCTCGCCGCTTCCGAGCAGAGGAAGACGACCATGTCTCCGATCTGTTCCGGCGTCGTAAACTTCTTCAGCGGCTGCTTCTCGCCCACAAGCGCGACCGTCTCGGTCTCGACCGTCGTTCCGTTCTGCTTAGCCCGAGCCTCGATCTGCTGCTGCACAAGCGGCGTGAGCACCCACCCAGGGCAGATGGCGTTGGCGGTAACGCCCGCGTCGGCGTTATCGAGGGCGGTGACCTTGGTCAGGCCAATCAGTCCATGCTTGGCCGAAACGTAGGCGGCCTTCTCCCTCGACGCGACGAGTCCGTGCACAGACGCAACGTTGACGATGCGTCCCCAGCCGCGCTCGCGCATGCCCGGCAGAGCGGCTTTGGAGAGGTGGAACGGCGCCGAGAGCATGATGGCGAGGATGCGGTCCCACGCATCGTCGGGGAAGTCGTAGATCGGTGCTGTGACTTGGATCCCCGCGTTGTTGACGAGTACGTCGAGCCTGCCGAACGCCTGCAGCGTGGCGGATACCAGACGCCGACACTCGGCCGGATTGGACAGGTCCGCGCCATCGTAGACTATCCGCGCTCCGTGCGCTGAGAGCGCATACTGCGCATCCGCGATAATTTGAGCATCGCCGAAACCGTTGATCATGATGTCGTAGCCCGCGCGCGCGAGCTGGTGCGCAATGCCCAGCCCGATACCGCTCGTCGAGCCCGTGATCAGAGCTACTCGTCGCTCGGCCATTGTCGTATGTTTCAGCTTGTCGGTGGTTGTGTTGCTTGACAGCGGAGGGGTGCGAGTGGAATAGTGTCGAGTAGGCCGGTGGGCAGGGAACACCCGGCTAAGTGGTGGGCGCCACTTAGGCGGCGCCGGGCATGCCGTGAGGCAGATCGCCGATGCCGGCGGCACTTGCCTGGGGACTTTGCCGTGGCAGAGTGCTGTGAGGCGCTGCATTTGGTGCGAGCAATTTGCGATCGTAAGTTTTGATCAGACGTAGATGGCAGTCTTCGAGAGGTCACAGAATCCGTTGACCATCGTGACTAGCTCGGTATGTCGGGTGGGCGAGACAAACAAGCGATTCACGGGAGTGAGTGGAGGC
Source organism: Trichosporon sp. DN520 (assembly GCA_030347605.1). Taxonomy (NCBI): domain Eukaryota; kingdom Fungi; phylum Basidiomycota; class Tremellomycetes; order Trichosporonales; family Trichosporonaceae; genus Trichosporon; species Trichosporon sp. DN520. Next base: position 116,168 of record JASJUY010000044.1, on the reverse strand, counting down.
AGCGATAGATTGTCCAGTCAAGTGATCAACCAGCATGACGTCAACCCTCACTATCAAGCGATCGATCGCGCTCTCTCGGAGGTCGCGTCGACGATTCGACATCTCCGACAATTGAGCACCATGCCACAGACCATCCTCGATGCTATCGCGCGCCATACAGTTCCCCCGCCCCCTGCAGCATCCCCAGACGCCAAGGTGTTCCACTCGCGCGGCGAGTACGTTGCGATCCGCGAAGAGTCCAGAGAGAGGTACTTCCGATGCCGCACCGAAGTGGTCAACGGTACGATATGCAAGGTCCACAAAAACCGCTCAGAGGTGGCAGCGGCCTGGGCGCCGCCACTGAACGCTCTGTGTCTACCGAACTACGGGCGATGGCTCTGGACCGGCGTTGAGGAGTATGTGCCCGACCACACTTTTACGCCTCGAGAGCCGCAACCGGACGACGGTACCGGTTCCAGTCCGGTGAAGAAGGCGTACGCTATGTGTCAAGGATGCTTCGATCGCGGATGGCATCGTGAGGAGACCGACGTCTCAGCACTCGCGTTCGGCTTGGATCCGTCGATACTTCCAGAGTACCCTCCGCCTCGGCTGCCCGTGCCCGGACCCATCGATCGAAGTGTTGGCTCTGGAGAGTCGCAAGGCCCGCCTCGTACGGATACGTCGTAGTGAGGCGCAGAGAGATTGTGGAAGCCCACGTCGCTCGAGGCTGTCGCTACACCGGGTGCTCGATGTACTACAGCTCATGAAGGTGTTTGAGGCGCCACGAGCTCGCCTCAGCCATTTCCTGTGACAAGGGGGTCTCATGTCACCTTGGCCAGATGATCCGGCAAGCTTGGCGGCACGCTCTACGGATCAAGCGGGAGGATGCATGTGCGGGGTATCCAGCCACTGCCAAGAGATACAGCACCCCAACGGAGGTGCGCTTGCCGCTCACTCTGCACATCGACAAGCCGCGAAACCGAAGGATCGCCGCAGATGGCCAGACCTTGCGGCGATCATATCTCATTCAGGCACGGGAGACTCCTCCCGCAGACAGCGCGACACGGCGCAAGGCAGACAGGAGTCGGGTTGTTGATCCAGTGGTTAAGATGGCTGCCTTCCATTACTTGGAATAGCAGCTTACCGGGGTTCGAATCCCCGACAACTCATCCTTTTTCGGTGTCCATGCAGGCGACGCCTGCTGACAGTGTCGTGTGTGCACACCATTTGGTAGCCGACTTTGCTTTTTGGTGCTTCAAGCGACGAGGAGATGGATAACCGCGGCAAACGGCCCTACGATCGGAAAGAGATCTGGGGCGCACGACGATCTGAGCGTTTCGGACAAATTGTAGGCTCACGTGATGATGCATTGCTGTGTCGTCTCATGTCTCATGTGCATTGACGAAGCGATGTCGCGCGATGTCACCTCACGGCCTGAGCTCCAGATGGCTGTGCGGCGCAGCATCTGCCGGTGGTCGGCGACGTTGGTACCGGTCGCACGTCAAAGATGGGGCATAGCGGTTAGAGACCGAGATACGATACTGGGGCGCCGCTGGCAGCGGATCGCAATGGCTCCCCTACCAGCGGCGGCAGCGGTAGAGGTCGCCGACGCCGAGCCCGACACCCTCCCTCCTCTCCTGCTCGTAGTAGGGCGCCTCCCTCTTCTCCAGCATTGAGACATCCTGCTCGGAGCTCTGCCTGGCCTCCCAAACGTAAAGGCCGATGGTGATCGGAGGTGCGCACGCGTGACGGACATGAGCGGGGTTCGGGGATGTCCGGCGCATCCCCGCCGTTGTGGCGATTGTGGCAGGATGGCGGGGTGACTGGAGCCGGCGGTACTGGCGGAGGAAACGGCCGTGGGAGAGTAGGTGACGTCTGCCTTCTTGGCCGCTCTGGTTGGTCCAGACTGGGCGGCAATGTCCCCGTGCACCTGATTGACTCCGTGCTGATCGTCAGACCGTGTATTGGCTCAGGCGCAGACGGCAAACGACGGCGACTCGCGCGCGGCGGCGCAACGGTGAATAGTCTGGCCACACATCATCATGTGGCCTGGCTCTGTGGGGCGAGCGCCAGCCGCTCCGGGCGCAACACACTGGTCTGCAAGGTTTGCGCTGGCTCAGCTGCCTCAGCTGGCTTGGCTCGGCGCGCGGGGGCCATAGCAAAAATCCCAGATGCGGTCAGTCACTCCACGTTTTTCGCATTGTCAGATAGACACTCCGCATTCAGCTGGCCAGCTGGGGCTCTGGGCCTGTGATTTTGCCGCTCCCCGTTCTTGGCGCGCGCCGTGCGGCTATGCGGCGAGGGCTTGCTTGGGGGGTTCTGATGTTCTGATGTAAGAAATGCGGGGTATGCTCGTCATGCACGGCGCTTCGCGGCCTATGTAGCCTATGTCACGGTCACCAGTAACACCACTTGTTGTGCTTCATGCTCATGTCAGCTGGACTTCTGGAGTAGCTGACGAAAGCGTCTGTGCATGGGTTCTTCTCCGCATCTCCGCTCTCGTCGAATGCGATGCAGTACATGCATGCACGCCGCCCGCCCAGCCAGCCAGCCAGCGTCCGGAACGCTTTGCAGCGCAGTGGTTGGCAGCGGGCAGGAGGGATGGGGCAGGCGGAACCGGGCAGTTTTCCCGTCGTCGGCGTTTTCGGTCTGCACTCAACTGACGGAAGTACGCTCGGCACCCGTGGGCCCTGCGGGCCCTTGGATCACGGAAGCTTTTTTCCCACAGAAACAACGTTGCACCACACCACTTTACCGCAACGTAAAGTCACAGGTCCTGTCACTCCTCGCCATCACAAACCCCACCACCACCACCTCTCTCTCATTTCTTTTCAACAAGAGACTGGAGCAAGTCCCTCGAGAGAGCAAGACTTACTCGTCCCGAAACATCGTATAATACCCCTCCCTCCCTCCCCCTAACCTCCCCTCTCTTTCTCTCCTTCTCCCGATTACTCTCCACAAAACCTCCACCATGCTCCGCTCAATACCTCGAGCTCTCCCCCGCGTGGCCCGCCTCAACCAGGTCCGTCGCCCCGCCGCCCTCGCCGCCTATGTCGCCCAGCCCAAGGCTATCCGTCTCTACGCTACCGAGGCCAAGACGGTCGCTCCTTCTCCCAATGACGCCTTTGCCAACGGCGCCAACCAGTACTACATCGAGGAGTAAGTGGTCGGTTGCGGTGTGTGTGTGTGTGCCACACAAATATGACGAAATGTGGGGCGGACTTTTTCGCTGACGCTACTCAACAGGATGTACCGCAACTGGAAGAACGACCCCAAGTCGGTCCACGCTTCCTGGAACGCTTACTTCTCCGGCCTCGACAAGGGCCTCCCCTCGTCGCAGGCTTTCTCGCCCCCTCCCGGCATCTCGTCGGTCCCTGGAGGCAACCCCACCGTCAACCTTGACGGCCAGGGTGGTGAATTGACCGACTACCTCAAGGTCCAGCTGCTCGTTCGTGCTTACCAGGTTCGTGGTCACCACATCGCCAAGCTTGACCCCCTCGGCATCAACGACCCCGACCTTGACGGCACCACCCCTCCCGAGCTCAAGCTCGACTACTACGGCTGGACCGAGGCCGACCTCGACAAGAAGTTCAAGCTCGGCCCCGGTATCCTTCCCCGCTTCGTTGGCTCCGTTCAGGGTGATGAGCTTACTCTTGGTGACATCATCAAGGAGCTCAAGAAGATGTACTGCACCGACATTGGCGTCCAGTACGTCCACATTTCGGACCGTGGACAGTGTGACTGGATCCGTGAGCGCGTCGAGGTCCCCACCCAGTGGAAGTACTCCACCGAGGAGAAGCGCATGATCCTCGACCGCACCATCTGGTCGGAGCTTTTCGAGAAGTTCATTGCCTCCAAGTACCCCAACGAGAAGCGTTTCGGTCTTGAGGGATGCGAGTCGCTCATCCCCGGTATGAAGGCTCTCATTGACTCTTCCGTTGAGAAGGGCGTCAAGTCCGTTGTCATGGGTATGCCCCACCGTGGTCGTCTCAACGTCCTCGGCAACGTCATCCGCAAGCCCATCGAGGCCATCCTCAACGAGTTCGCCGGCAACATGGACGGTGCCGACAACGGCGGTGGTGATGTCAAGTACCACCTGGGTGCCAACTACGTCCGCCCCACTCCCTCGGGCAAGAAGGTCTCGCTCTCGCTCGTTGCCAACCCCTCCCACCTCGAGGCTGAGGACCCCGTCGTTCTCGGCAAGACCCGTGCCATCCAGCACTTCGAGGGTGACGAGGGCACCCACAACTCCGCCATGGGTGTTCTCCTCCACGGTGACGCCGCGTTCGCTGGTCAGGGTGTCGTGTACGAGTCTATGGGACTTGCTCACCTCCCCAACTATGGCACTGGCGGCACTATCCACATTGTCGTCAACAACCAGATCGGTTTCACCACCGACCCCCGCTTCTCGCGTTCCACTCCTTACCCCTCTGACATTGCCAAGGCCATCGACGCCCCCATCTTCCACGTCAACGGCGACAATGTCGAGGCCGTCAACTTCGTCTGTATGCTCGCCGCCGAGTGGCGCGCGACCTTCAAGAAGGACGTTGTTATTGACATCGTCTGTTACCGTCGCCACGGACACAACGAGACTGACCAGCCCTCGTTCACCCAGCCCCGCATGTACAAGGCCATCCAGAAGCAGCCCACCGTCCTCACCAAGTACTCGGAGCAGCTGATCAAGGAGGGCACCTTCACCGCCAAGGAGATCGAGGAGCACCGCCAGTGGGTCTGGGGTATGCTCGAGAAGGCCTACGACGCCTCCAAGGAGTACAAGCCCTCGCCCCGTGAGTGGCTCTCGTCTTCGTGGGAGGGCTTCCCCTCGCCGAAGGAGCTCGCCGAGGAGATCCTCCCCCACCACCCCACTGGTGTCTCTGAGGACAAGCTCAAGGAGGCCGGCAAGGTCATCTCCACCTTCCCCGAGGGCTTCACCCCCCACAAGAACCTCGCCCGTATCATTCAGAACCGTGGCAAGACCATCGCTGAGGGCAAGGGCATCGACTGGTCGACCGCCGAGGCTCTCGCCTTCGCCACCCTCTGTGACGAGGGTACCCACGTCCGTGTTTCCGGTCAGGATGTCGAGCGTGGTACCTTCTCGCAGCGCCACGCCGTCGTTCACGACCAGGAGAACGAGTCGACCTACACCTTCCTCAAGCACGTGTCCCCCAACCAGGGCTCCTTCACCGTCTCCAACTCGCACCTTTCCGAGTACGGCACCATGGGCTTCGAGCTTGGTTACTCGCTCGTCTCCCCCAACTCGCTGACCATGTGGGAGGCCCAGTTCGGTGACTTCGCCAACAACGCCCAGTGTATCATTGACCAGTTCCTCGCCTCTGGTGAGCGCAAGTGGTTCCAGCGCACTGGTCTCGTTGTCTCCCTCCCCCACGGCTACGACGGACAGGGCCCCGAGCACTCGTCTGGTCGTATCGAGCGCTTCCTCCAGCTCTGTGACGACGACCCTCGTGTCTTCCCCTCGGAGGCCCAGATGGAGCGCCAGCACCAGGACTGCAACATGCAGGTCGTCTACCCCACCACCCCCGCCAACTACTTCCACGTGCTCCGTCGCCAGCAGCACCGTGACTTCCGCAAGCCCCTGGTCGTCTTCTTCTCGAAGGCCCTTCTCCGCCACCCGCTTGCCAAGTCTGACCTCTCCGAGTTCACTGGCGACACCGTCTTCCAGCGCTACCTCCCCGAGCACGCCCCCGAGGCTCTCGTTGCTCCCGAGAAGGTCCGCCGTGTCATCCTCTGTTCCGGTCAGGTCTGGGCCCAGCTCGTCACTGAGCGTGAGAAGCGCGGCATCAAGGACATCGCCATCGTCCGTGTCGAGCAGCTCTCGCCGCTGCCGTACAGCGACATCACCAAGGACCTCGACCGCTACCCGAACGCCGACATTATGTGGTGCCAGGAGGAGCCCCTCAACAACGGCGCTTGGTCGTACATGTCGCCCCGTCTCGAGCTCGCCCTCGACCACACGAAGAACCACAAGGGCAAGCGTGTCGCGTACGCTGGTCGTGGCCCGTCCGCCTCGGTCGCCACCGGCTCCAAGGTCGCGCACAAGCGTGAGGTCGAGGCCATTGCCAACGACGCTCTCGCCAACTAAGCAAGCCCAAGCAGTTCCAGTGTGTCAGTAGCCCATCTGTACTATCATGATGAATCAAGCATTCCTATAGTTTGTGAAGCGTCTCGGTGCAAGGAAGTCTTCGTCGAATGTTGCACTGATGAAGCTGTCACGAGATCAACATATAACTCGGGCAGATACTTGTCCGACGATTGGACCGTTTTCCGTTATGTCTCGCTTTTGTGCGGCGGAGCTGTGCGGGCCGCGCATCTCGTGACATGATACTTAGCGCCGAGCAGTGGGCAGAAATGGCCCATGCGTGCGGGGCTCAACGCTCGGCCCGCTCTGTAGGGTTTGCATCGGCCGACGTCCGCAATGCTACTTCTGAGATGTGGGGTAGGTGGCGTCGATTCATTTGAGGCCGTGCTTATCTCAGGCTGTCGCGCGAGAAGAGGACTCTGGGTATGATCATATGCCCATCGATAGACCACGGAGCTCGTAATCGCGAGGGCGACAACAAGGCCCTCGGCAAGTAGCTCTGAGGTTATGGGCGTATAACATCATGATGGCATTCGGAGCACGCGAGATACCGCCGAGGTGCCGAGATATCACCAGTTTCGAGCGATAACAGACTGCGGAGAGGGCCGCAAGCGTTACTCGACAGGCTGCCTGCACGAGTCACTGACCAACCACGAACGTGCATACATGTGGGATACGAAGAAGAACGGTGTTTGTGTAACGATGCATGACCATCAATCAGCGGTCAGAGCGCCGGGCCCCATATGGGAAGAGTAGGTCGGCGTGCTCAGGCTCGGCATCCATGTTGCATCATGATCCGAGTATGAAACCCTGACAATCCCGAGAACCCGACTCAAGCGACGTCAGTCTGATGCACCATTGTTGTTCACATCAGGTAGCATGGATCCGCTTATCATTGCACACTCTTTCACTCACACATCGTCACTCCCTCGACACCACGCATCGCCATGAGAACGGCCTGGGATGCTTGGCCGACCTCAGACCTGGCGTCGTCGTATCCACCGCGTTCGGTGACGTTGGGCGATAAGCTCACACGCAGCAACACCCGACCTTCCTCGCCACCGCCCTTCAGCGGCATCGACCGGAGCTATGCACTGACGGCGCGCTTGGAGCGCATGAGCTCTCCACCTCAGGCTGTGCTTCCCGTCGAGATCATACGTCAAATCATACAGGCTGCTCTCGTTCTGCCGAAAGGATATCCGGACCGCATACCTCGAGTCGATGAGCTGCCGACACCAGCTGCTTCGCCGAGTGTGAACGGATCCTTCCCTGCCGATGCCTCGGACCGTTCTTCCAGCTACGGCGGTGTCACCAATCTCGACAACAATCCGTTCTTCGAGTCTGATGGACCTACATTCTTGGAGGGTCACTGGAATCCATCCTGGGACGAGTTCGGCGGTCCTACGGCGCGTAAGCTGGCGAAAGAGCGCCTCGAAGCTAGGGCTCGCGTCGCGAGGACGGCGCGCGCTATGATGCGTGTGTGTCGAACTTGGAGGGTGAGTGTTTGCCGCTGTGCCCCGTAGGGTTCGTATGCTGACGTGCTTCCTCGGCTTACCTCACCTTCCGACGCCCCTGTGCACTGACATCCCACTCTACCAACGTACCTCACGTTCACACTTCGGAACGCTTCGCTGCTGGTCTCCCTTCGCTCTACTTCCACTGCCACACGTGCAGCTTCTGGTGACCCGGTACCTGTACGCCGAGCCGCAGTTGACGAGCGACAACTTGGCCCACCTCGCTCACGCCGTCCTCACGGGCGACCGCAAATGGAGCGACATCAATCTACATCCTCATTCTATTCCCGGACGATGGATCACGACACTAGACCTGAGCCGCCTCGACACTGGCGCCCGGTACTTCGACTTCACAGCGACAATTCTGGCGCGGGCGACGGAGATTTTACTGGATTTGTCGCCCAGCGTGGTACACCTCCGTTTGCCGCCCTCGGGCGTGTCGTTAACGGAATTAAGGCACATCCCGTGCATACGAACCGTGCGGGCGCTGGAGGGCGTGCACGTTCGCACAGCTGCAGACGAGGAGGCAGTGATCCGCTTACTGCGTGCGACGAAGTCACTCGAGGTGCTCGAGCTCGTCTGGGTGGAGACGCGATCAGAAGGACGACAGGAAGCTCTTGATGCTGAGGAGGCAGACGACGACGACGACAGAGTCAAGGCTGGACCACCGCTATCTCTTCCCAACCTACACACCCTGACGTTCAAGAACGGCACAAGCGGGCAACTCATGCGAGCCCTGACGCTGGCGTCATTACCCCGCTTAACGCGCCTTGTCACATCCCCATACGAGTCTGACCTACTCGTGCACGGAGACGATGCTCTGCGCGGTGGAGTGCGCGCCTTCCAGGTCTGGCATGGGGACAAGATCAGGTCACTGACTTACGTCGCGGTGCCAGACTTCCCGCGGCGCGACATGCTGCCCGCAGCAGACACACTGTCTCTGCATCCGAACTTGGAGCACATGCACCTCGCGATCCCGCACCGGCTGTTGCACGACAGGGCATCGCTCGCGCCGGCATTGTTCTCTCGGCGGCTCAGCGTCCTGACCGTCCCGCGGTGGCCGCGAGTCACCCAGACAGACGCGAGCACGTCCCCGCACCACCAGGAGCCGCAAGACGGACGCCCACAAGGCAACCAGTTCTTGTACGAGCTCGCCATGGCTGGACCGAAGCGGGTAGACAAGATCGTTGTAGACGGGTTCACATGGGTACCTCCCTCTCTCGGCCGCTGGGCGGCAGACAGCGGCGACTGTGCAATGATGCGGCGCTGGGCAGCTTGGCTCTCGCATCGTGGCATAGAGCTGCTCGACCAGGACGGAGCAGGCATACCAGCATACGAGCGAGGCAGAGCTGAGGTCCGCCGTCCGAGTGCTGGTGGAGTCGCTGGACCGCTTCGCAGAGGCTCGGACGCCTACGCGCCCGTGGCACTACAGGTTGGTCGTGGGCGCGGCAAGGGCGCAAAGGGCCGCCGCATCTCCCTCGGCACGTACGGCCAGAGCGGCGGTATGCCCGTGCGCATACGTGCAACAGGAGGGACGGGATTCGACGAGGACGGCGGCTAGGGACCGTACCGATGATCTGGATCTGTAGCAGGGTAGGGAGAGATGTGTGAGGTGGGACTAGTGGACCAGGCGCGACGTTGAGAGTTGTAATGCGTGCGAGCGAGTAGCGCACTTTGTAGACTTTTGTATAGATCATGCCACTCATACTGCCTAACTGTTGCATACGCATAGGAAGAGAGTAAGCTCGTCATGGTAGCCACCACTCGTGGCTGCCAAGTGTCGCATGGTGCGGACTCCCCTCTCCGCTCGGCATAGCCTGGACTTGATCCTCAGGAGACGACATGATTACCAGGAAACGCGAGATTGCAGAGTACGGGATTTACAGGGGTGCTCAGACTCTCACGTAGCGCTTCCGCCGGAAGCGAGTCCAACCCCAAGCACAGCGCGCACGGCCACCAACGCGCCGACGGGGCATCGGCCGTCTCTGCTCCGAAGTCACCGCCGCGGGCGGACATGCGGAAGCGCCTTGTACTAACCCAAAAGTCAAAAAACGCACCTCCGGTGTATGCAAGGCACGAAAGAGGACAAAAGGGTCAGGGGATGGGGAGGAAGCAAAAATCACTTAGCGACGAGAAGTTTCGATCTTCTGCCCTTTGGGTGGCGCCATACTGGTCGTATGAGCCCAACGCTCTTCCATCTGAGCTACGTCGCTTTGGTTGGGATCGGTTGGCGGGGCTGGTACGTAATCGGACCCCTGTCCGGAATTTCGAAAATTGCTCGAGGTGAGATCAGACTGACGAGCTTCTGTTCATAACGGTCAAGCTGCTTGATGCATAGCTGACAGAGGCTTGGCATTATGCCTGTGTAGGTTTTGCACCAGATGCGTACATTGCATGCACAGTGAAATTGCCTCCTGGACAGTTATTAGTGAGCGAGGTCATCCCTTATCACAATCAGCTACGATCCCATCTGACTTCGGTCGCTGAGAGTACACAATCACGCCATAGCAGAGAGCAAAGCGTTCATCTGCCTTGGGGAGGTCATGCACAGGATCCAAGCGAGCTAGACTCGAAGCATCAAGGTGCCGCCATGTAAGGTGAGAGAGGCAGTGATTACGCAGAGGGTCCGATGGCGGTCCGACTTACGACGGTCTGGCTCGGCTTTCATGAAGTCGTCTATCGTGTCTGCCGGACACGAGCAGCCCAACTGACCTGACATGTGACGCGCCGTGGCGCCGAGGCTGGCGGATTAGACGGTAGCCCTCGAACTCTCTACCGACCCTCCCTCTCCGGCTCGAGGAGCCGCTCGGAGACGGTCGCGGCGCCAGCCGCTTGACATTCTGCAACTCCCATAACCGCTAGAAAAGTCACACCATTGCATACGCAGATCCTCCTGAAGCCCTCGAGCCACTCGTCCCGTCATTCGCTATAGATACGCAGCCCAGAACCCACAGCACCAGTATCAAGCCTTCCAATCCTTCGGTTGGGCAGCTTACGTCAGCCGAAGAAGCAAGGTGGGCAACGATAGCCGATACACTTTGCTCGGCGCCCTGTACCGGCATGCGATACACGGCGGACCGGATCAAAGTTGTTAAAGCCTATCATACCGGCAGCGGCCGGTTCTGCGGGCTGATAGCCGGTGTGCGGTGTGGTAGGTTTGCGGACTGCAGTTGGGCCGCGTCGGCTGTGGGTCGTTATCAGCGGCCGATCGGCATGGGCGTGGCGATTTTTGGATATTCGTGTTCGGGTCAGTGGCATTTCGAACAACAGCGTATGGGCAGAGGGGCATGGTTATCAGTCGGTCTAGAAGTCAGAGCTGTAACGACACAATATCCTGCATTGGATCCGTGAGCTTTGCTATGTCGTGGGCGCTTTCGTCGGCTCGGGAGAGGATAAAACAATACAGGCAGTGCCGGGTGTCAGTGTAAAGCCCCAGTGCGAACACGACCACTACCTCGCGCGCCGTATGCTTCAGACATAGGCCGAGGTCTAGCTGCCTGTCTTAAGCTGTGCAGAGTGATCACGTCCTGTAGGACGCAGAGATTCGTAAAGGACTGGGCCTGAAAGGCCTGCAGCCGGTGACAGCGACAGCCTATCGCAGCTATCGATAGCGAGAGAAGCTCGCGTCGATATTCTTCCTCAGGTTTGGCGAGAAACCAGTGTCCTAGAGACCTGAAGTTACGTTGCTGCCAGGTCTGATTGCAGGTGGGGGTCTATCTTTGATGCGAGGGGAGGCGGCCATCGGTCAGCTTGGGCTCAATGGAGTCTTCCGATGCAGATCAGATGAGCTATGCGAACAACTTGTTGAGCCGCGACATGCAGGGGAGCGTCATTCGAATGATAAAGGTGTTTCATGTCAACTGCGCTTCGCAATACTCATGCTGGCCACAGCCTCAGGTCAAATGCCATTTTCGCAGCTTCCGGGTTAGTCACGTCAGCAGACAGGCCGTGTGAGAGAGAGAGAGAGCTCGGGCAGCGCTATCGGTGGATGTAGTCGCCACGAGTTCACAGCGTCGCTTAAAAAAGCAGCAGGAAACCTATAGTGCGAGAGACCGAAGTGTACTTGAGACCTGCTCTAGCCACGTCTCAGTCGAGGCTGATCATCGTTGAGGGGCACGACCTGAAAAATGGGAGGCGCCGATGCTGCTGCTAGTTATTTTGGAGACCAAGTGACAGCAATCAGTAGACTTCCTCCTGCGCCGGAGCGGGACAGCACTGCAACGTTCCAGTAGACTTGCAGTGGCAAGTGGGGTTGCTGGCGGGGACGAGCCTTTTCTTGGTTGAAGGTCGGTAGTATTCAACAGTGACGCATGCGCTCGTCAACTCGGTCGGATCCCGGTGGTATACATGTTACCACAACGAATGACGTCTGAGAATTCTCTGGCACCGGTTCAGCGGCACTCACAGCATCGACACAAAAACGAGCGGTATACGATGTGCGACCTGCCCCTTTGTGGTAGATTCAGCATACAGCGAGATGTCTTCCCAAGCGCAGCGTGTCTGCGGTGTGCTTGCACGGTGAGAAGTTTCGTTCGCAAAGCAAAGTAGAGCCCACGTTTATTGTCGCTGCGGTGCATTTCTGCCTGCTCACTTCCTATTCCGTAGTCTGCTCGATCAGTCGCGAATCTTGTGTACCGCCTCAACTTTCACATACCCTGCATGCTCTCTTCGAAATTATCTAGACTGCTACGAATTTGAGATGTTTGCTGGTCCCCATGGACTGGCCACGTACGAGTTTTCTCGCCCTCACATCTTGCATTTACCGAGCAACTCACCCACAACTCCACCCCCGCATTGCGGATAGTAACTCTGGCAGCCCCACAGACTGCCACTCGCCTTTCTCAACTTTATGCGCGCCGAGATGCTTACGCAGTCTGCGGTGCGATGTCAGCGATATCGGAAAGTCGGCCCAGCGGCTCGCAAACACAGAGGGTGCTGTCACGCCGGACCGGCCGAGAGGGGCCAAGATACTCACTAACGAGAGGCGGAGCTGGCCACTCTCATGTCTGTTCAGCCAATGATTGCAGACGCCGGAGCCTGGCATGTAGACTTGGGAGCGGGCACCCCGATGTGAAGGGCCCCGCCACAAGCTGCGGGGACCAACCCGCACTGGAGCAAGTTCGTTACGCACGCTGATACGGCGGCTGCGGTGCCAAAGACTCAAGCTGAGCAGGATACAACGCTAGCGCTTGGCTGGCTCCGGATGCTCGATTCGGTCTCTGCGCTCGGTAAGCAGCCCGGGCAGTGTTCCGGACGTCTGTTGCTGGGTGGCGTGGCGATCGCCGAGAGCGCCGCCAGGGAAAGTTCGGTTGGTTTATCCGTCCCTCAGCGAATCGCTGCTTATCAGCGGTTTACCCGCCACCGTCAGAGCTGCATCAGCCGCCGGTTGCTCCCACCTGTTCCTAAAACTGTTGCCAAGCAGTATCAGCTGGGCCCACCTGGGCCCGTCCGGGGCCTGATAGGGACTGATAGGGCCCAGGTGGGTCAGATGAACCTGCATACGGGGACTGTGTGGGGGCGGCGGCGATCTGAAAATAAGACTGGTCCTCAATTGGCGGGGCAAAGTTCGGAAGGGGTGGGGAAGCGAGTCACCATGTTTTTTGACGCATTATTCGAGGGCAGTCCGTAGAATCCAGCGACCTACAAAAGGTTCCAGAGGCTAGACATTCCACACTATCTTTCCCCATCGCGTCACTCCTCCCCTCCCCCGCACTACTCTGGCTCATAGCGGTTCACCCTCCCCCGCACTACTCTGGCTTATAGCGGTTCACGAAGGAGGAAACATCGCAACAATGAAGACCTGGTTGATGAACCTCCTGGTCGGGTTCCCGACATTCCTCGCGTTCGGCTACTGCCTTACGTTTTTCGGTGAGTTCGCCAGCGCATCCGAGGTTGAACTTCCGGCTGACCGTCTTAGGAGGAATCCTGTCTCTGCCGTCGATCTACCTTCACTTCCCCCAGCTGAACACGGCTACGACGAAGGGACATTTGAAGGACCACAACAGTCTCATCCAGGGAACGGTTAATGGTGCCTCTAACCTCGGCGGTATCTGTGGCTCTCTCTTCTGTATGTGGGCGGGCAACCGCCTCGGAAGGCGGTTGACGACCTTCATCGGCGCCTTCATCACCCTCGTCGGCACCATCATCTTCTGCACCTCTTTCAGCATGGCGCAGATGATCGTGTCGCGTGTCATTCAGGGTTGGGGCATCGGCATGATGATCTCTGTGAGTTTGCTAGCGGTGGCGTCCCAATTTTTTCGCACCCGCCACGGGATCTCCGATGTGCCTTTGGTGCTGACTCCACCCAGACTGTTCCTGTGTGGCAGAGCGAGTGCAGCAACACCAAGAACCGTTCCTCGCACGTCATCGTCGACGGCATCATGGTTTCGGGCGGCTTCATGCTGGCTGGATGGATCACGTACGGTTTCTGGACGACGCACAGCGAGGAGAGCTGGTCGTGGCGAATTCCCGGCATTTTCATTGGCATTTTCGCCCTCATGGTCCTCAGCGGTGTTTACCTCTTCCCCGAGTCGCCTCGCTGGCTTGTTATGAAGGGCCGTGAGGAGGAGGCTCGCGCTATCTTTGCGGACATTCACAGGACCGACATCGATAGCGAGGTCGTTAACAACGACCTGGCGGCCGTTATTCGTGCCAACGAGGCTTCCAAGCACACCAAGTGGACTGGCCTTTTCTCCTACCGCGAGAACAAGATGCTGTGGCGTCTTTTCCTCACTGTCACTGTGCAGTTCTACACGCAGATGAACGGTGCCGGCATCATCACTGCCTACTCGTCTCAGCTCTTCAGCACGATCGGCCTCAACGCAGACCTCGCCCACGTTATTGCCGGCGTTTCGCTCACCTTCAAGCTCATCATGTGCTGCATCCCCTACTTCGTCATTGAGCGTTTCGGTCGCCGCATGCTCTTCATGGTCTCCGGCGCTGGCATGGCTGTGTGCATGTTCGTTCTCGCTATCTGCGGCTCGCAGACCACCCCGACGAGGCTCGCGCCCGCCTACGTCGCGATCGTGTTCGTCTTCCTCTTCCTCATCTTCCTGCCCCTCGCGTACCTCGGTGTCAACTTCCTTTACTGCCAGGAGGTCATCAGCACCCGTTACCGCGCCCCCGCTGGAGGTATCTCGACTGCCGTCCTCTGGCTCACGCAGTTCGTCCTCGCCCTTACCACCCCGCTCGGCCTCCAGGTCCTCTCTTGGAGGTACTACCTTATCTGGGGCTGTGTTTCCGCCACCATTGTCCCCGCCGTCTACTTCTGGTACCCCGAGACCACCGGTCTCTCCATGGAGGAGCTCGAGGACATCTGGACCATCCCCGGCGGCCCCACGACGGCTGTCCGCGAGGCCAAGCGTCTTCGTAGCCACAAGAACGTCAGGGCGTTCCAGAGCGGCTCCACTACCCCTGTCGCTGTTGAGGAGAAGGTCGATGCTGATTACGTTGAGAAGGCTTAGAGTGTAGAGGGTTCAGTGTATATTCATCATTATTGCATCAGGGTTACACATAGGCATTTAGGCATTTTTGTAGACATGCATTGAAAAGCTAGCTAGAAGTATCCACAACTCGTTCAAATTTCAGACGTAAAAGGGAAACTTACAGAGGGCAAGGCAGCCTACAACTGACTTTCTCGCTTCGGCATTATTGTGTCACTTGGTCTCGCTAAGTTACACGGATTCTGGTTCTGATCATCCTCTCCTCACAGCGTTAAGCGATCGGAATAGAGAGCCGAGTGTCTACAGTCGGGTTCTTAGGCGGTGCGGTCCTTGGTCAAAATTTGTCTCGTAAAGAAAACAACACGCGACAGGGGCAACGGCGCTCAGGTCTTGTGTATGCCGAGCCAGTTGTTCCGCAGCGGGTTAATTACAAGCCCCATGGACGCTTCGTAACCGCGGCAGTATTCTCCTTATCACTAGCCGTGATTACACACTCCTATTACACTTTCTAATGGGCGAGGTCGGACTTCTAGCTTCCGCTATTAGAAAGCTTGGATTAACCGATTAGGATCGGCGACTTCTGCAAGCGGTGACTTTTGGCCCGACACATACCCGCTTCGTCGATGACCGCATCGACACACTTCCGCGCACAACTGCTGACCGCCCTCCGCCCAGAACATGTCGCATCGCATGCTGACTTGAGGCAGAGATGTAGTGGCGTGTCACGTGCCCCCTGCACCTATCTAGGTCGATTCAAGTGGCACTATGCGCCTCTCAACCCTTCCGCGGCCCGCCTTCCCAGCCGACTGTCGCGCGGCAGCCGGCCATATTGTCGCCAGCATCATCATAATCAGGTCTGATCGTATAACGGTTAGTACACAAGATTCTGATTCTTGTAATCTGGGTTCGATTCCCAGTCGGACCTTTCCTAATGAGCCTCCTCACCATCGAATTGGTCGAGGTCGCCACCCCACAGACGGCGCTCGCCACCGGGTCCCATTTTGCCATTTTTTCGCCCGCTTTTATAAGTCTCCGAACAGGGCCGACCGCACCGTGGTGAGGTGTGCATCTTAGCTTCCCTCGTCCTTGATATGCGTGCATCAGAGCGTAACGTCAGCACTCCCTAGAGTTTCTTGGGAAACTTGCCCTAAAAGGCCGCTTTACCTCCGTCGGGCACGTCCGCCGCGGCCTGCCCTATTCGCCCTTTCCCCGGAGCAGCGCAAAAAGCTGGAAGCCGCTCGCGCAGCGTCCACATTCTCCGCCAGGGAGTCGAACCCTGCTCTACCGCGACCACTCGAGTACGAGCGACTCTCTATTGAGAGGCGGTTATACTAACCGATATACTAGCGAAGAGACGTTGATATACACTGGCCTCGAGAGCACGCATCGTGCGCCGCTGCTTCGCAACTTCGGCGGCGACACCGCGCACCGCGCAGGGGTGTGCGGACCCCAACAGTACGCGGCTCAGGCAGCGCATGAGCCATGCGAGTCGATGTGTGGGAGTTTAAGCCAAGGTCAGTACGTCGTAGACCCCACCACAGCGAGCTCCGATACCCTGAAGCGATTATAGCCTGCATAAGTAACTAGTCCCGTCGCAACATATCGAGTCTTCGTTGAAGGTCGTCCTCTTCCTTGCTGCCGCCCCCGCCGCCGGCTGACGGCGGGCCGGATGATGGCCCTGGACCACCCTCGGCCACAGCCACCCGGGAGGACTGAAGGGGCTCGTTCGCCATCGGGTTCGCTGTAGGCGCGGAAACGAGCTAGGGCCGTCAGCAGTGTCAGGCAAGCATGGCTCACAGCCTCGTTCATGCCCATTCCAATTTCGTCGAAGACTTCGCGGAGGATCTTGTCACTTTCGACATCTTCGCCCTCGCCCTCGTCTTCGTCTTCCATCGCATCATCGACCGCATCGCTCATCATCTCCTCCTTCATGTCCATCGTTGCCGACTCCTTCTCGAACTCGTTCATGATACGCTGAATCTGCGGCAGGTTCAAGCTCCGGTTCATCTGCCCCATCGCACGGGTCGCACCGCGCATTGCCTGCGCCATGCTCTCGTTCGAGCGCAGCGTCTGCATACGCAGCGACACCGCCTGAAGCTGCACGCGCATCTGCGTAAACTTCTGCATGTATCGCCGCGTACGGACCAGATCCTTCGCAAGGATCTTGCATGCATTCTGCGAGGTCAGTCGGGCACTAGAAGCTGGGGACGCACCATGTTTCCGGCCTTGGCGTTCTTCTTGATATCCGCCATCGTCTTCTTCTCCTGCTGTTCCAGCTTGGCACGTTCGCGCTCCAGTTCACGCTGCGCCTTCTGAAGTGATCGCTGATGTTGCCTGAGGCGCTCGGCGGGGGTCAGGCGCCGCCCGAAGAGGGTATCCTGTTCATTGGGCAATGTTGGAAGTAGGCGGGTGGACACCGGGACGAGGTATTGGTATCAGCACCAACACATCGCACACTTCGCTCAGAAGCAGACAAATCTCAGAAGCAGACAAATCTCACCATGATGATGCTCATGTTGGCACAGATATAGACCGAGCCGTGGTCGAGGATGGATGGATGGGTGGGTTGCAGATGGATGAGCAGTGACGTTGGTGAGAGCGTGCACTTACCCCGCACCCTCAATGGCCAGGCACGTGCCTCGGTCGGCTGAGATCTCAGTGGCAGTGTCGTCGGTGCCGGTTTGCCTCCGCATCAAGGAGTTGAATCAAGGTTCATTGCCACTACGTCGGTCGACGCGACACACACGTATCCGCAGGCCATTCGCTCCAACACATTCTGCTTCGCCTTTCGTCTCGTGTCACTAATCGATCCGGCAGGCAGGCATGGGTTTGCGACGCCTCATAGTTCTCGCAGCTGCGCTCGCGCCGTTCGCCCTCGCCGAAAAGGTCAACGATGTCAAGGAAGTCCATTTACGACAATTGAATGATGACAACTTCGACTCAAGCGTAGCCAAAGGAGCCTGGTGAGCGGACAGTGCCTTTCATGGACTAACTCCAGGCTCGTGGAACACTTCTCGCCAAAGTGTACGTCGCGCGATTCTGGGACTGGTGGCTGACGAGCAGGCGGACATTGCCGAGCATTCGCGCCGACTTGGGAGCGCCTAGTGGAGGAGAACACACACCTCGAGAGCTTCGGCTTCCACATGGCTCAGGTCAACTGTCTGGCTCAAGGAGGTGAGCTCTTCAAATGCAAGCTTCTTGCTGACCGATAGACCTGTGCACGAAAAATGACATCAAGGGATGTAAGTGATCTCTGTTGAAGCAGCTTTCTGGTGACTAACTCGCTATCAGACCCCCAGATCATGCTGTGAGTCATGCCAAAAAACTAGAGAACAGTGCTCATCCAACTCAGCTACGTCGACGGAAAAGACATGGGGGAGTTCCCTCCGGAGAAACGCTACTACGATCAACTCACCAATTACATCGCGGAGGAATCGGACAAGTACGCGCGGAGCCTGAAGGTAGACACGGGCAGCGATGGAAGCGCTAGTAGCGGTCCCAACGCCGCTGGCCTGGTCCAGGAAGTCGACGATGAGGGCCTCGATAAGCTGCGTGAGGAGGGTCCCGTTATCGTCAAGTTCTTTGCTCCGTGGTGCACCTAGTAAGTTGTTTTTGATTGCGCCATAATTGACGTCTCAGCTGCAAGAAGTTCGCTCCCATCTATGAGTCGCTCGCCGCTGAGTTGAAGGGCAAGATCAACGTCGCATCTGTCAACTGTGATGACCATCGCGATGCCTGTCGACGACACGACATCGAAGGTTACCCTACAGTCAAGCTCCTGCAGGGCGGCAAACGCGGCACCTCGATGGTCTACAACGGTGGGCGCTCAGTCGCCAAGATCAGCAAGTTCATTGATGAGAACGTGAACTTCAACAAGATGGTTGAGATCGACGCGACGCAGTTCAACGCTACAGTGGAGGAGAACGACGTGTTTTTCATCTTCCTGCAGACTCTCTCGACCACGAAGGATCAGGTCCGCGCCGTGAAGGATGCTGTGGCTTCCCTGCCCGCCAATGTGCGTGTCTTTACATCGAACGATCCGGCCCTGTATCGAAACCTCTCGGTTGCGCACCCATATCCAGAGGCAGCGTTGCTGGCCTTCGCCGGTCACGAGCGCAAGCCGGTGGCGTCGATTCCGCTCCCTACGAACCAGGACAAGCTGGACCGCTTCGTCTTCGACAACCAGTTCCCTCTGATTTACGATGTCTCAGAGTCAATGTACAAGGACGTCTTCAAGAACAAGGAGTTCCGGGCAATCGTCGTTATGGCTGCTCTCAAGCAGGATGCGACGAAGCCCGAGTCGGAGGCGGAACTGCTCAAGATCGCGCGTGCGTGGCGCAAGCAGCCGCGGACGTTCGACCAGCCAGTCTGGTTCGCAACGGTGAATGGAGACCAGTGGGCGAAGTGGCTGAAGAGGAACTACGGGATGTTGCCGGGTCACATGCCGGGTGTGGTTATCATCGACTCGAAGAAGGACGAGTACTTCGACACGACGCTTGAGGGTGAGCACGTCAAGCTCGAGGGCGCGTCGATCTTCTCCGTCCTGGAGGGCGTCTACCAGGGATTCCTCGCGCCGAAGAAGCCCGAGAGCCGGTTCCGCTGGGGCACCGAGGGGCTACGCGCGACGTTCCTGGAGGTGGTCGTCTGGATGGCGGAGAACCCGATAAAGGCGTTTTTCATCTCTCTGTTCGTTCTCATGGGCAGCCTGTCCCTTGTCAGCCGCTGCTTCCAGCGTGACCGCAGCACGTACGGCGGTTACATGAACGAGAAGGGCTACAGGCGCAACTCCAACCACCACCAGCGCCTCGATTAGATGCGGAAGGCAGGTCACACCTTAGATTTCTGTACCACCTACCATGTATCACTTGCGATCAGAATTCTCCAAGGTCGAAATGCGATATGCATAAATGACGGTGAGTGTTACTTGTATGAATACAACATGTGCTACTCTTCGAAACTCTCCTCTTGTCTAGCGTGAACGATCTCTTCTCTCGTGATGTTAGAACGGTCGCACATGGAGCGGAACAGGCCACCGCGATCAAAGAGATTCAAGGGGGTGTCGAAATCTTCGATCTCGCCCGCGTTCATTACGAGGATCCTGTCCCAGGAGATAATGGTGCGGAGGCGGTGAGCGATGCAGAGCAGGGTTTTGCCGCCAAACTCGCGTCTGATTGTGCGCTGAATCTTGGCGTCTGTGCTCAGATCCACAGCCGCAGTCGCCTCATCGAGGACGACGATACGGGCGTCCTTCACGAGCGCGCGAGCAAGAGACACGAGCGACCTCTCACCGACGGACAAGTTAGCGCCCTCCTCATCGATGGCCATGTCGAGCGTCCAACGACCCTGACCCTCGGCCGAGTCGATCAAGCTTGCGCGCTGCATCGCGTCGTAGAGTGCCGCATCGCTATGCTCATCGAATGGGTCCAGATTTGAGCGTAGCGTGCCGCTGAAAAGGACAGGATCCTGGGGGATGATAGCAACGTGGCTGCGCAAGGTCTTGAGACCCAACGTGCTCGTATCCACGCCGTCTATCAGAATGCGGCCCGAGGTCAGCTCTGCCAGCCGGAAGAGTGCGACTGTGATTGAAGTCTTGCCGGCTCCGGTGCGGCCGATGATACCGACCTTCTCGCCGGGCTGGAACTCGGCAGATCTAGAGTCAGTTGTGTCACGGGCAATGGCTCTCACAGTCCCTTCAGTACGGGCGGCAGACCGGGGCGGTACGACATGACGATGTTTTCGAGACTGATGGCGCCGTGCTGAGGCCAGTCGGCGGGTGGCTCCGTCTCCTGCACCTCATACGCCGCTTCCTGCGGCAAGGAGCCGTCGGAATAGAAGGCGAGTCGCTCCACGGCGTTCACTATGCGTCAGCTCGCCTCCCAAGCTATGTGACTCACTGGCATTCTCAACCTCGGCCGATTGTCGGGTGACCATGCCGAACATCTGTGTGATCTGGGTCATGTACGTGAGACAGAGCGCAATCTCAGAAGGCTTCAGGCCGCCTCCGCCGGCGGCACTCATGATCGCGACAGCAAAGACGAGCAGCGCTCCAAGAAGGTCAAGCCGGATCGCCAGCCAGCGCTGGTTCGAATACGTCAGGACGTAGGCGCGGTCCTCGAGGTCCATGTAGTATGCGTTGTCTTTAATGAAACGCTGCGTTTCGCCGTACGCTCTGATAGTCGCTAGGCCAGAGAGGCTTTCCGAGAAGTGCGCATAAAGCAGTGAGCGGAGCATGGAGTCGAGACGCTTGACCTCACGCGCTGAAGTACGATAGAATTGCGCAAAGTACCAGTATCCGCACCCCACGCCGAAGATAATGGCGATGAAGTAGTGGAAGTAGACTGTGATGATGATGACCGAGCCAAGGAGCATGGCGAGGGTCATCGTCTGCATGCGCAGCGCCTCGGCGAGCGTGGTGTCCACAGTGTCAATGTCCTTTCCGAAAACGCCCATAATACGTCCCAGCGGTTGCGTGTCGAAGAAGGACATGGGCGCGAAGAACACTCGTCGTAGTGCACTCCGGAACAGGCTGTTCGATGCGTAGTAACACAGCATACCAAGCGCCGAGCCCATAGCGAACGTGAAGATCGCCTGCGACACACCAAACATGGCGTAGATGCCCTGGTAGAAACCCATCGGCCGTCCGAACTTGTCCACCTCCCAGTATGTGATCCAGACCGTCGAAAGCACCTGTGACGCCTGCATCAGTGTAGCGGACACGAGCAGCAAGGGCAAGGTGATCCAGGCTTTGCCCGCCTTCAGATATGCGGCGTACACCTTGCCCTCAACAGATCCCGTCTTGCGAACCTCGGAGACCATGAGGCGCCCTTCAAGCTTTCCCGTTCCCGCGGCCTTCTTCATGTCTTCAGCAGCGAGGCGCGCGAGCTTCTGGTCGTCCGTTTCCTTTTGTCCCACGTCTTCGATCGCCTCTTCCTCCGCTGCGTCCTCCTTTTCCTCTGCTACCGCTGCGGAGCCGCCGAAGTCGGCCATAAGTGCACTGAAAGCGCCTCCCTGGGCAACGAGTGTATCATACGTGCCCTCCTCGACGATGCGTCCGTGCTCGACCGTGTACACGTAGTCGACCTGCGGAAGGAAGTGAAGGGCATGTGTGACCAAAACAACCGTCTTTCCCGCGCGCTTGAGCCCGAGGATTGCGTCGTTGAACAGAGCTTTGCCGACGTGCGCATCGACAGCGCTGAGCGGGTCATCAAACATGATGATATCGGCGTCGAAGTACAGAGCACGCGCGATGTTCACACGCTGCTTCTGTCCACCACTGAGATTCACGCCCTTCTCTCCGATCTCCGTCAGATCACCGTCGGGGAGGATCTCGAGATCGGTGATCAGAGATGCAGAGCGGATGCACTGCCAGTACCGAGCCTCGTCCCACTTCTGCCCAAAAACAATATTGTCGCGCAGAGTGGCGTTCTGAATCCACGCGGACTGCTGACAGTAGCCCAGCACGCCGCCAAATTCGACGCTGCCGCCGAGCTTGCGCATTTCGCCAAGGAGCTGAGGGTCAGCTCAGAATCTGACAAATGACTCACACCCTGCAATATGCTACTCTTTCCACTGCCAACCGGACCGACGATCGCAACGAGACGACCTCGCGGAATCTCCATGTTGAGGTTCTCAACCTTGAACGGCTCCTCCTGTTCCTTCTTTTCGGTCGGCGACGGAGGCACTGATTCCGCCTTGTCGCCCTTGCGCCCCTTCTTGTCTTTCTTCGCCGTCGACTCGGACAGCTCCTCCGGGGCACGCACACTTGCCCATTGGAAAGTTGCGTTGCTCGCGCGCACAGCCACGTCCAGATTCCGATTGATGGGGTTGCTGACATCCATCGTTTCCGCTTCGAAGAAGTCCTGCAGACGCTCGATTGCCGTCTGCGCATCCGTCAGGGATGACAGAGCGCGAGGGAACATCATCAATGGCTGGCGAAGATAGTTGAAGTAGGCGATCGAGGTGAAGATGAGAGCCTTCAGTGTCAGCTCGCTCGTATGGCGTGGCTTACGGGATCAAGGCGATCGTGGTACGATGTGTAAGTGACGAAGGCGAGCACTGCCGCAATGGCCGGTACAGAGGTGGCGACGGCTTGGTTCGCTGTGCGGACCAGGTGGATGACCCGGATGCCCTTCATCTCCTGTTTGCGGATGAAACGAAGACCTGCTGTCAGCTCGACCATCACCAGCCAGCTCACGCTTCAAAAACGGCAGTTCGTACGTGAACACCTTGATTATCTGCATTGACGCCAGGAGCTCCTGCAATAGGCTAGAGCGACCATCGGTCCACTTCATTGAGCGCTTGCGGACTCGGAAAGACGTCTTCATGAAGTTGGTCTGGACTGGCGCAAGCAGGATGAAGACTGCAAAGCCAACAAGGGCTGATGGTCCAATCTGAATGATGAGCAGAATGAGGCAGACGATGAGCTGAATCGGCGTCGTCCACAAGCAGTGTAGCCATTGACCACAGTAGTCTACCCGAGAAATCTGAGACCGTCAGCTCGGAAGTGCGAAATCAGCTCACGTCGCTAGAAAGGTATGCCATGAGCTTCCCGTTAGGATGCTGAGAGCGCGCGCCGACACTGAGCTTCAGGCCCTGCTTGTATGTAGCGGAAATGAGGGCCGCGCGGGCTAGCGCACCCGTCTCCATCGACCGGAAGAAGAACTGGTGCTGGCACACGCTCTGCATGATCGTTAGGCAGAACAGGCCAATCGCCATGCCAACGCCACGCCCAATGTTGGGTTTCTCGCCGTTGCCATGATTAGCCGCGTACACTGCGGCCGTCAGCTGAAGTCTTTGTAGGTGTCGCAACGAACTTTGTTGACTGAAGCGGATCAGTGACTTGATGACGAGTGGGCTCATAAGCTGCGTCATGTCCGCGAGTACCTTGAACATCCCGGCGTACCAATATGTCGGGAATGTCTTGAAAAGGGATACAGCAACATTCCCATGCCGTCGCGAGTTGGCTTTCCATGCGTTCGCCTGAGTCTTTACTCGCTCACGGTAGCTCTTATCGGCACCGTATTTTGCGTAAGTGGGAGGAAGGCGTCTTCGCGTCGCCGCCTTGATCTTCCAGCCCAGGCGTGTTGCCCGCTTCGGTCGCGGATCGGGATTTTTCCGATTCCATTCATCGGCCGCCGTCTGCGATTTATGCAGATAGTCCAAGAAGCGATTAGATAAGTGATCGGCTGCCGGTCAGTTTGGCATGCGGCGATGCAACTTACATTCCCGGGAGGCATCCATCTTCCATAGATCCGTCGCCTGCAGAGGACGTTTGTAGCCGAGGCGCATGATCGGGGATACCCACTGAAGATTAGGTTTGCTTCTCCTTGTCAACTTACATGAAACGAAAGGACTGAGAAGATGTTCGCCGTTGCCAGAGGGAGATCGGGGGCTTCGTCCAACGACTTCCTTGGCGGAGGAGGGCCATTCTTTGACCGCCATATTTGCCTACACCTCGTTAGCTGATCGCCGAACCCGTCGCCGATCATAGTTACTCACCACCAATGTTCCCTTTTCAGACCCTGGAAGCGCTCCGGATTGTCTTCCTGGCCCAGCTCTCGGAGTCTGAAGGCTACCTCGTCCTCCTGTGCGGTGTCCGAGTCTGAGTCTTCACTCTTGTCCACCGGCGGTTTCTTCTCATCCTCATCCTGGGAGCTAGAGCGATTGACGCCAGTGAGTCCGACGGGTGCTCCAGCTTGTGTCGGGGCTGTGCCGAAGGGCTTGAGCTCGAGCTTCTCGTCGTCCGTCGCTCCTCCTGTCATCTGGAGCGTCCTGAAGCCTCGGCAAGGCAAGTAATGTTGGGCGAGAGAACTTTGGGGGCGGGAAGTGCATCATGAAATATCCCATGGTCTCAAGGGTCTCTTGACCTGATTGATTGGAGCATCGGCCGAATCCGACAGGGAGGGATGTCATGATTTCGTGTCATGCCGAGCTAACCGAGGTAATGTCAGACGACTATTGCAAGCTTGTGAAGAACACTCCAAAGCGGACTGTCTGTGGAGCGGGGCATTGTACTTGTATCTCGGGCTTGTTGATGTCTAAAGCCTGGATCGTATGTGACAAGAGCAAGCAGCTGTTTACACTCAACACATCGAACAAAGCGCGGTATTTGGCTGTATACTGACCTCAGCATAGTGCTCATCGCTTGTTCCTGGTCGAAACAGCTGCCCTTGGCGATCGAAGCTAAGCCAAGTGTTACGTAACGTATCGGCGGACGTACAGGTGCGAGACTGTTGTGTCCAATGCTGCGGAACGCGACATCAAAGCCGACAAGAGCAGAAGAAGTGGTGCATAATCATACAAGTCGTCACTTCATAGATGTACAACACAAGGAATATGTCTATGTCTCACTCGTAGTCTTCCTCCAGCGCCGCTGCGGCTTCCTCCGGGCTGATCTTGGCGACCTTCTTGCCCGCAGCTTGGAAAGCGTCCCAGAAGTCCTTATGCTTGAAGCCGGGATCAGTGACGGTCTTCTCCAGGTCCTTGATGACGCTGAGTGTTAGGCCGTGATCAAATGGCGAATGAACTCACTCGTTGTACGTGTCCGCCTCCTCATACATGAGAGCGGTGGAGCGTGCCTCCTCGAGGCAGGCGATGGCACCCGGGAAGGCCTGTTTGGAGAAGGACGCCGCCACATTCTCCTTCACGACGACTCCCATGTCTTGGATAGCCTTCTTGAAGACATCGCCTGACGCAGTGACACGCTTGAAGTCCTCCAGCGGCTTAAGATTACTGATCAGGCGGCCCGGCTTCGGCTTCGCATCCGCAGAGGGAGGTAAGATGAAGTCAGGGTCGTCTGCGAAATCCGGCTTCCTATCGAGCTTGGTGTCGACCTTTGCATTAGCTGGCGAGGTCGTGCTGGTGGTTGCCGGTCCGGGATTGTCGAACAGTTCGTCGATGTCGATCCTGACGGTCAGCTCTCACTACCATGCGCGCCACTCACAGTCCTTCTCCCTCTGCCAGACCGCCAGCCTCCGATTGACGCTTTGTACGCTTGGCACGCGTGACCTTCTTGATATCAAGGGCATCCTTGAGACGTTCGGTAATCTTCTCAGTCTGTTTCACTAGCTGCTCTGGCGTGTAGAAGTACTTGACGAGCTCAGGATGCGGCGGGCCGAGAGGATCGGCCTTCGGGTCAGCCGTAAGGGCGGCATGCAAGATGGCCTGCTTCGTGCGGTGAATGGAGGGATTGAATGAGAGTGCAGGGTCGAACCAAGGCGGCCGCTCAGCGTCGTCATCATCCGCCTCCTCGTCATCGTGATCGAGTATGTGACCTGGCGGAGGAACGCTGTCCAAATCAAGGCCTTTCACGAGCTCATCCATGAGATCGCTTTGTTCTTGGGTTGGAATGTAAGGATGCTCCTTGATCTCGTTACCTGACACACTCTTGTAGTTTGTTAGGCTTTGGAAGAAGAACTTGTGGTCATCGTCGGCGAATGGAAGGCGGATCCAGTACATGAGGTCCAGACGACTGTCGTCGCCGAACTCCTGCCGAGGGATGCACACACCGATCTCGGGTGGCGAGCCATCCTTCGTGACCCAGCGAGTAATGGCCACCATGCCTGTCGTAATCAGAGCGGATACGAAGGACGAGAACTGAATCTGCGCTTTGGAGGACTTGAGATCCGGCCACAGGTAGCGGACCTCGCCGATGAGCATGTATTTGCGGATCTAGCGTCAGCATAGTGTCCAGAATCCAGGTACGCACGTTCTTCTGCGGGATGAAGCCCAGGACCTCCACACCTTTCTGGGTCTGAAGAGGCTCAAAAGTATCGTCCTCCACAGGAATCCACGACGAGCCGTACCTCCAGGCCTTAACGAGCTCCTCCTTTGGGATGTATTCACGCTCCCCCTCATCCTCATCGATGGTCGGCAGGTCCTCCGAGCCTTGCTCCTTGGCCTGCTCGATCTTCTTGAGGAAGTACGTGCTGTGTTGCTTCACGTCTGCGGAGACTAGCGCCGCGACATTGTCCGCAGGTCCGCCTTGAGACTGGCTCTGGGACTGCAATGTATTCCGAAGTTGGCTCGCCTCACTGTATGCCGGCAGAGACCCCGCGGGTTGCTGCAGATCGACAGCAGTCTTCCACGCCTTACTCAATGACGGAGGGCGAGCCTTGGCCGTGGCTTTCGTGTACTTGAGGGGGATGCAAATGGCCTGCTCTGCATTGATCGGTTCCGCGCCAATGTAGAGGTGAGTTCCCACCTGAGTGCCATTGACGACGTCAGGCCGGGGCATACGGATCTGAGAGAGCTCAGGCTCGAACACCTTCAATTGCGGGCGGAACTGCTCCTCCGTGCTAGACTTGGCGATCTGCTCCTCGAGGTTGCGGATGAAGACTCTCCAAAACTTCTCGCTAAGACGTTTCGGCTTTGACTTGGATTTGTCGACGGGTTCACCGGGATCATCGAAGCCCACGCCCAGGACTGTGAGCTTGACGCCAAGATTGTCGAGGGTCTCCATTGCTTCCTCATATTCGGCCTGATCGAAGCTGCTCTCGCCGTCTGTGATAAGAACGACCTCGAGAGTCCAGGTCTTTCCGTGCTTGTGCATTTGGATAGCATCCAGAGCGCACAGGATTGCCGAGACAGCTAATCGTCAGTACAGCCGCCAGAGTAGTGTAGTTGCTCACGGTTTCCCTCTGCATCGCCCTGCTCCGCATTCATGAGAATCTCCAAGGCAGCCGGCTTCGCGGTCTGAATAGCAACATCGACACTGACGTTACGATAGGGAGCATCATCGTCATCGGGGTTCTTCCTGCAGTAGTCGGCGTTGGCCGAATTGTTAGTTTCTGGATGTCAGTCCGATTGCCATCGTGCTTGACCTACTGCCGCCGAAAGTGACAAGGCCGATGCAGTCCGTCTTCCTTCCACTTTGGATCTGGGCATGAATCAGCTTGAGTCTCTTCCGGAGGACTCACTTTGGGCTCAAACTCTCGCGCAACATATTCCTTGACCCAGGCAAGTTTCGGTCTCTTGATGCCCGTACCGTCGGGGTCTGCCATTGGCTCGGCCATCGAGGGCGACACATCGATGCAGTAGGCCACCACGGAGTAACCTCCTCGGCCAGACATGGTGGTGCAGACTCCTGGAGGATGATGAGGGAAGGAGGTGAACGATGGGAAGTAGATCAGCGGAAGCGCCCCTCTAAGAGCCTTGTTGTGAGGTTACGTGTGAGGGTGGAGGTCCCAAATACGATGCGGAGCAGAGGGCGGCGGTGGAGGTTTCGTGTTGCTTTCAGGCACGGTCTTATCTAGCCGGTGGTGACGCGCGATATCTCGGCGAGAAGATCTGTTGCGCAGTCTGGACTGCAAGAGTCAGTTCTTGCTCACGTTGTCGATCACATCGATGCCCACAGAGGTTGATGAGCAACTATTGCAGGAGCGTATACTTCAAAGAGCATATGAGCTGATCATTTTCGGCGCCAAGGCCTTGCTTCAGAAGGCTCTCATTTCCGCACGCTGTGCTCTCGTGCCAACCGTCGGCTTACAGGAAAGGGCAGCACTTGGTTGTAAGCGGATTTCGCTTCAGTGCCTAGAGAGGGATCGATGAGTGAGAAGGTTCAGCGTCTCAATCTGAACTCTCTCACGCTTCCAAGTTCCGACGACGCTTCAGCAGAGTCTAGCACCGAAAATCGCTCGCCTGGTGGCTGAGCTGGAATGCGGGCACGGGACTTCAAAGGGCAGAACGCGAGCACGGAGTCGTTAATCCCTGATCCAGCACTCTGCGGCGAAGAACCTCAATGTTGTACTACGGCTCCCTGATTGCGCGGCTGGGCTTCCCAGACAAGACGGAAGTGATGGTCTCCTGCGACATTCTCGAGTACCTAAAAGGCCAAGAGGGAATGCCCTTTCACTGGATCCAATCCTAAGTTCTACGAAGATCAGCGTGAACAGCCGAACGTGCCGACGAAAAATCGTCTCCGGAGCCGCAGCGTTCGAAGCTCTACACTATAGCAGCCATCTGGTCTTGTGTGGCCGTTTGCCAAAGAGGTGTATCACCTGTGTCCCTCACAAAGAGGTGTATCACCTGTGTCCCTCATCATGGGACGCGTCTCATGATGCTGACCTGTGGAGTGTGATTCGTAAGCCGTCACATTCAGGGGACTGGTGATCCCAGAAGATTACCAGCCCGAGTCGTCAGCCTTTCGCTATGGGGTCAGGACTCTTCACCTTGATGATTTCCCGGCCGTCTCGGCACTTTGAAATGTCGTCAACTTCTTTGCGGTAGCTCAGCCCCTCTTCGTGTCCGATGTGTTGGAGCCTTGCGGCAGCGGTGTAGGACTAGGTCCTTATCCTCGGTGTTGCACAGCGGTAGCTGTGTGATAATCTACAGGCCATCTGCGCATGTGGAGAACCTCGACAGAGCTGTCGCTCGGCGAGAGCAATTTCAAGAACCAGAATGCCGAGGAGGTCACGAAAGGGCCGCACGGCCCTAGTGGCCATGCCTTTGCAAGAGTCCAGTGCACCGGCCCACTCCGACTGTTAGCCGGCGAGGCGCCACAAGAAGGCTTCTGCTGCGTGTATCACTAAGGCAAGTGGGCTAGCGTATCTGTGTTTTTGTTGCGGCAAGTATCATTCCGGTAAAGGAGCAGAAGGAAGAGATAAGACAGCCCCGGAGTCCGCTTGCGATGTCACAGCCCAGTTTGTGAATTGCACGACAATCGAGGGTCTCCTGTGGCAGTTGGAATGCAAAATTCGCATAAAACTGAAACGCACGAAGAGGAGTGGCGAGGATCGTGGGGACCCGTGTCCGCGGAGATGACCGTATCGACCGTATGCCGAGCCAGGCACCTGCACGTACCGTCTTGTGGGCCTTGGAGGCCTTGGAGGGAGTGCGGGGGTGGCACAGATCGCCGCTGTGGTACTGCGCTGCTGCCGCACAGCGCACAATGAGGAGCACCGCACACGCCGCCGCGCCGCACGGCGCCGCACAGACTACCGTCCTGACCGGCTTCTTCGCATCGACCTCTTCTTCATCCTTCTAATCGTCACACCCGTTCATCATGAGCGCGGTTGACAACGCACTCCTCATCATTCGTTCACCCAATGACCTACGAACTGTCTCTACAGCCTTACTCTGACCTCACTGCATCCCCCGAGCTCGACGACCTTCACCAGCTGTCCGCTCCGCCCCCTCCTCCGTCCGCCACCGACGACCCCGTAGATATCACTTTTGAGCCCGAGACCGACTCGTCCCGGCTCTCGCCGTTGCCTGTTGAGCTGCTGCAGGCGATTGCCGCGACGCTTCCGCAGGCAGACCTCGCTCGACTCTTGCGTGTGAACTCATTCTTCCACGCTGCAATTGTCAAGCTAGTGTATGTCCGTGTGCCAGCCGTTGTGCTGCACCGGCGCAAGAGGCGCGGTGTGCATGCGCGCCCACCTCTCAAGAATGCACACTATGCGGCGCATGTCCGCTGCCTCGACGCCGGGCTTGTAGCGCGCCGCTGCTGCCGACCGTGGGGTCGGCTCTCGCTCCCCGCCCTCGAGGTATTGCGTTTGGATATCGCGCCACACGCACCGAGTCCTATGACACCCTTGGCCCTCAGTCGATACTCAAGTCTCCGACGAGGACACTCCGACCTGACGGAGTTTGGCGCGCAGGCGTGGGGATGTCGTCTGCCATCGGGCGTAAGAGCTCGCACCATCGTTATCCGATCGCTCGGACATGGTCTGGGCCGTCGCATTGACGAAAGCGTCGTCGCCTCCGCCGATCGCATCGTCATGTTCCTGAAGATGCCGGCCAGCGTGTTCGACATGGAACCGCTCCCGCTGACGTTCGCGAAGGAGGTGCCTACCTCAACTCCCGCGCTCACTGTCGTACTGGAATGCCCACGCCAGTCCGAGCTTGCAGTTGACGTGCTGCACGCGCTCTTCCAGCTCTGTGAAGTTGTCGACGACCCTTCGTTCCGCCTAAACTACCCACGCCTTCTCAAGGTCACGCTTGTCGTACCGGATTTTGTCCTGAACCACGCAAGTCGCGACATGGCGATAGAGGAAATCAAGCGCTATCGAAGCGAGAGGAGCCGCGGGCTCCTCGTGCAGAAGATGCACACCTACATTGGCATCACGCTCGCGTCTGAGTTCCTGGCTCAGCGCGAGAACGAGCTCGTCCTGACCCGCAGAGAGGCAGGCGAGTACTGGCGACGCAGCCGACCAAGCACCCGCAATGGCCACGGACACGACTCACTTGAGATTCGCAACTTTGCTCATCAGGCCAGGCGCCTGATGGAGCTCGCTGGCGCGGTGTGGAACACCCTCATTGACGACTATGACGTATACGAGAACGAGAGCGAAGACGACGCCATGGACGATACCTACAGCTTCTTCGGCCACGGGAGTGCCTTTGCTCCCAGCGCGCCCAGCCGCCTTGTTGTATGTTAATTGATTTGATTGATTGCTAGTGTTTGTGTTGCGTGACGTATCGTACGGATGGCAGTCGTGTTTATAGATGCCGGACCAATGCATAAGGATCACTACTGAGCCGAGATCGGCAGGCCCAGAAGACTTTGAAGCAGCCAGTAAGCGGCCGACATCGTCACCGTTCGCACCCTTGTGGCT
The DNA here is from genome assembly GCA_030347605.1 of Trichosporon sp. DN520. Taxonomy (NCBI): domain Eukaryota; kingdom Fungi; phylum Basidiomycota; class Tremellomycetes; order Trichosporonales; family Trichosporonaceae; genus Trichosporon; species Trichosporon sp. DN520. Next base: position 84,580 of record JASJUY010000044.1, on the reverse strand, counting down.
CATGAAGCGACGGTCGCTACTGGATCGCGACTTGACAACAAAGGTGGCTCCCCTGAATACCTGAATACTCGATGTCTCTCATGTCATTGAATATGCTGTTTCGTCCTGCCGCCCGTCTCCGTAACCTAAGCGGGCAATGCGAACTTGGCAACTTTGCCGACTGCATCACTCGTTTGTGACATGCCGCTGTGGTCGGCATTTGCTTGCGACCGAGTGCTGATTATTGACAACAGCGCGAAAATCGTTGTCATCACAGGTCGTAATCAACCAAGTGTGGCTGCATAGGCGACCTCGAAGCGATCTTCATCACCGACCACTTCACATTCGTAGTGTATGATGCGTCTGAAAGTTGTGATGCATTGTGATGCAAAAAGCGTATTTGTGTACCCTGACATCAGAAGGCGGTAGTGTAAGGCCAGCGACATCGTGAGATGCGTGCAGCAAGCCGCAGAGGCACCTCGGGCGAGGAAAGATAAAGGGAGATTGAAGCCCCGTGGGGCTATAACATATCTCACTATGTTAAGAACAGATACTACACATGATCTTAGCCAAAAGAGGCCAGAGAGGATAACTTGAGGGGCCTGTGAAGTACTGGATGGTTAGTGTAGGCGGATGCGGCATTTCGAGGGGACGGGATGTGGCACATTCTGAACCTGAGTGGTGGAGGTCTCAGCGTGGGGCGAAATCTGCTGGTCTACTGAGCAGATCCTCTGGTCTCTGGCCCTCTGGGCTGACTCGATACGCCTAGCGGTGCGAAGTGAATGCGAGCCGCAGCCTAGCGCGCAGACGAACTGCTGAAGGCCAGTGAAGGCACAATGACGGGCCATCACCTGCATGGGCATCTCTCCGATCCATGGTGGCGAAAGCGCCGGTAGCGTCCCCGTTCCTGCTCCACTCTCGGCAGCGCATGAAAGCTAGCCAGCTGGCTTTGACTCGGGATGAGGGTTTCTTGGCCCTTCCCAGGCGCTTGGTATTAGAGGGCCGCTTTGTGCATGTCCGAGAGTTTATTAACGCCGCCTGGCGATCAAAGGTGAAGCTGGCTTGAGGTCTCGCTGAAACGGGCATACCACGTGGTCTTCTTGGACGGGGTCCCACCTGCGCTGCCCAAGTCGCCACCAACGAGAGGCAACTGCACCTCAATCTCGCTAGCATCCCATCAACCAATACTACCCCATCTCCGACATACCCCTTCGAATACCATATACTCCTGCGGTCGACCTCTTCAGACGACTTTAGGGTCTGAGCCATGTCGGTCGACTCCCATCCAGATGCGTCCGGGGTGGCCGCCACAGAACCTCGCCCGATCACCCCAGAAGTCAACAATAATCTCTCGGCAGACATTTTGAGCCGAGAGGAAGCAGCTCAACCCAACAATGCCGAGTCATCGAGCTCGACTCCGAAGAATGCAAAGCGGCCCAGGGGCAGTGGCGCGTCGTCCACCCCCACACGAACGTCGCCCCGTAAGGCTGGGCACGTTAGTCAACCGCAACCTACGCCCGCAACCGTCGCCGCTGATGCAACCTCCACCCCGGCAACTTCCGAAATAGCTCAACCATATTGCTTGTGCGTACATACTGAATCTAAGAGCGTTCGCTGACCCCACCAGCTATCCACTCAACAACAATCCCCACAAGACCGATGAGTCTGAGCCAGAACCGATACCAGAGGGCGTGTTCGTTTGGCCTGAAGAGGATCCCGAGGCAACTCGGGGCATCCCTATATTCAAGCCATCGATGGACGAGTTTAAGGTACGAAGATAAGAGGAATGCTGCTGACATTTAAGGACTTTGCCCAGTACATGGAGAAAGTGAGGCCGTGGGGAGAACGATCGAGCATTGTCAAGATCATCCCGCCGCAGGAATGGGTCGATGGAGTCGAGCTTGTCGGCAAACGGGCGCTGCAAGATCTCGAGATCCGAAGTCCCATTGAGCAACGAATGATCGGTCGTAACGGCGTGTTCGTCCAGCGCAACATTGAAAGGAATCGCAGCAGGCCGCTTTCGATTCGCGAATGGTTCGACAAATGTTCACAAGAGGGTTTCACAACGGCCAACCCCAAGGAAGTCGATCGGACAAAGAATCGTGACTCTAGGGAGGCCAAGGCTTGGTTGGCCCAGAAGGAGGCCGAGCGTCAGGAAAAGCTCAAGATCCGCAGGCAGAAACAGGAGGCTGCAGCGGAGCGCAAGCGGCGACGGGAGGCCGAAGCAGCAGCACGAGCGGCTGCGAAGGACTCGTCCAACTTTGACCGTCCCACCGCATCGGCGCATCACGCAGTGGATTTAGTCAAGACCGAAGTGGATGATGTGCCGGCGTTGACTGAGAGCTCAAGCAACAAGTCGAGTCCAGAACAGGAGCCGCTGGCGACGACACCGCCAGAGACACCCCAACAAGACCCAGAAGAGACACCTCTTGATCCGTTCTACGAGGAGACCGATCTGCACCGTGCATGGCTCCCGGAGGGTGTGGAACCGACAGACTACACCGTCACTGGGTGCGCTTCAATCGAGCGCAAGTTCTGGAAGCAGATTGGCATGTCTACGCCTAGCTGGTATGGCGCCGATCTGCCGGGATCGCTGTTCGCCGACCCGTCTTATCCTTGGAACGTTGCGAACCTGCCCAACATGCTCAATAAGCTTCCTCGAAAGCTTCCAGGTGTCAACTCACCTTACCTCTACTTTGGGCAATGGAAATCCGCATTCTCCTGGCACGTTGAGGACATGGATCTCTACTCTATCAACTACATCCACTTCGGAGCCCCGAAATTTTGGTACGCAGTGCCCCAGGCGAAGGCCGAGCGCTTCGAGTCGATTGCCAAGACATTTTTCCCTACCGACGCCAACCACTGCGATCAGTTCATGCGGCACAAGTCCTGCACCCTTTCGCCGACTATGCTCCGCGATCACGGCATCCCCGTGAATAAGCTCGTTCACAATCAGCACGAGTTCGTCATCACCTTCCCTCGGGGCTACCACGCCGGATTCAACATGGGATTCAACTGTGCCGAGAGCGTCAACTTTGCTTTGCCCAGTTGGCTGGATCTCGGCCGCAAGGCGAAAGCATGCACGTGCGTCAACTTCAGCGTCACAATCGATGTCGACTACCTTACTGGTGATCGGCCGTTCACGCCCGAAAGCAGTGATGATGAAGGGACTGAGGAGAAGGCGCCCAAGCGACGGAAGAGGGAGCGGCCACCACCGCCAGTTGAGGAGCCGTCACCTGTCAAGCTGCCAATCATACGCATCAAACGACCGCAACAGATCGTACCCTTAACGCCAGAGCCAGCAACAAAACCGTCTGTCACCCGCGAGCTCCCTAACTATCCGTGCATCCTCTGTCCCTCCCTTGTCGCGGACGATCTCGCCCGTGTGTTCGAGCCTTCTGAATACCTGCAAACAATGACGATTACGCCCGAGGTCCTGGCGCATTCGTCGTGTGCCGTGGCGATTCCAGAAGCGTACACGGAGGATGTGGAAGTGGATGGCATCATCATCACCTATGTCAAGGGGCTCAACGACATCGGAAAAGACCGATGGAAGCTGAAATGCTCGGCTTGCGTTGATAAGCGAACGGCTCAACGAGGCACCAAGATCCAGTGCACAAAGGGCAAATGCATCCGTGCGTATCACGTTCCCTGTGCGCGCGAAAACCCGGAGATCCACTACTTTGCTGGGGTAAAGCAGCCTGCATCGGGGGCCGTAGGAGATGCAGCTGGGGAGAAATCGGAACAGGCAGGCGATGGCGAGTTCGCCGTTGAGCTCCTGTGCCCTACGCACAACCCCGCCATGATTCAAGCGCGGAAGCGCAAGACTGAGGAGGAGCTGTACCGTAAAGTGCATGCTGTCGAGCCCGGCAGTTTCATCAAGTTCAAGAAGTCTGGGGTGTCTTATGCGGCAGAATTGCTCGAAATCAAAGATAACGCGCGTCGCGCGGTCGTGCGACTACCCGACGGGTCAGTCACCGAGGTTGCTTGGACTGCGCTTGATTTCCGATCACACGAAATCAAAATGCAGGAGAACGAATATGCAGGGCCGCCCAAACGCAGTAGGAAGGACGTGCAAACAATAACAACGACGCTGCCTGCGTCTCCAGTGTCTCTTCCGAGGACGTCGGCCGCGCCATCAGCACCTGGCGAAGACACTGAGTCGATGACGACAAATAGGCCCCCGGCACTGGCGGCCGCCGCGCCGCCGCCGCCCACTCAACAGCACGAGGGCCACAAGCAGGCACACGATTTGGTTACAACCCCACCGTCACCTCAAGCACGCTCCGTAGAACCGCACGCCCGTCAGGCGCGGCCAGTAGATAGCGAACATCCCCCTTCTGACCCTGCTGGATCGTATGGCCCTCGGCCCCCGCCAGAAGATCCGGTGTTCACATCAGCCCCGATCGCCCCAAGACCGCCAACGGTTCCAGCCCCCGCGCCTGCTGCGCCCGCGCCCGCGCCAGCCGCGCGTGCCCCTCAATTGCCGTCATTTGCGCCTCGTTATATTGAGGATTACTACCGGACGGGATCAACTCCTCGGTTCACTACTAATCGCGTGAATCTGGTGGACAGCAGATTCGATTCAGGATACCGTGCACAGGGCTACCCTGCGTGCCCTCCCCCTCCCACCATGGCTGCCATGCCTGCCATGCCCGCCAGGTCCGGCGTGCCTCCACCTGGACCGACTGGTCCTCCTCCTCCGTACCCTCACCCTCACCGTCACCCTCACGACCCTTACCATCCTCACGCGGGTCACCATCCAAGCTACCACCCGGCTCACAACTACGACTACTCTGCTCACCGCCCTCTTCCTCCTCCTCCTCCTCACTCTTCTCACTCTCAACCCCAGCCGTACTATCCATCTGCCCACCCTTATCCCCCGGGCGGTGGATGGTCTAGGTAGCCGGTTCACAGTGTTTCCTCGACTTGTTCTTCACCAGCACGTCCCGATCTCCTCCCCACTCGCCCACCTTCCGATCAGCCCTCCCCACATTGCCCGCGCATCACTACCTCCACCTTCAAGATTCTCGGCACTTCTCTCACATTTTGCGAACTCTTGCGATCTCTCCTTTCACAACATGACGACCGATTCGTCAGCTGTACCAGTCGGTGCAGCCCCTCCCACTCACGGCGGTGAATGGCTTCCGGACACCGTCGCCTCTCGAGCAGCTGCGCTCGCGCTGGCTAAACAGGCCGAGCAGTCTGGCGTGGCTGTTCCGACTGGAGTCGGCAAGATCATGCTGGGAACGGACCGCCAACGCATTCTCGGCAAGTCGCTTCCTCCCATCACCATCCCGGCTATCCACCTCGCAGGAACGAACGGCAAGGGCTCAACCTCAGCGCTGCTCGAGTCGTGCCTCATGGCCGCTGGCCTGAAGACTGGCAGGTACAACTCACCGCATCTCGTCGAGCCCCGCGATACTTGTCTGTTCGACGGGCAGATTGTCTCCAGTGAGGAGTACGCCGAGAATGTCGCCTACGTGCAGTCCATCGCGGACAAGGAGCAGCTGCCGTCTACAACTTTCGAGGTATCAACATGGGCATTCTACCGCATGTGCATCAACCGCGGCGTCGACGTGATGATCGTGGAGTGCGGCATTGGAGGTGGTCGGGACGCAACGAATATCCTTCCGAAAGAGATCGTGCTGGCCTCAGGACTATCGTCCGTCTCGCTCGACCACACGGCCATCCTTGGTGACACCATCACCGAAATCACGTCTGATAAGGCGCAGATTGCCGTTGAGGGTGGCGTGCTCGTGAGCACGCCGCACCAAAACCCTGAAGCAGACAAGAGGGCCAGGGAAATCTGTGCTGAAAGAGGGGCGCGCTTCGTGCAAGCGGAGCCCAGCACCGAAGTCGAGGCACCTGGGCCCATCGGTCTGTCGCCGTTCACGCCTCCGAAGCCGCCTCTCATCCGCACGCCTCTCAAGGGCAGTCCCGGAGGAGTCATCGAGACTCGACTTCCTCTTCCTGGCGCTCATCAGCTCGACAACCTCTCCCTCGCCCTCACCATCCTCGACTACATCCGCAATGACCCTCGGGCACTCCAGATCCAGCCAAAGCTCCGTGGGTTGACAGAAGAGGCAATTAAGGAGGGCGTCGCCAGTACCCAGTGGCGTGGGCGGTGTTCGTGGCTTACGTTCCGGGGGCCTAAGCGGCCGATTCCCGTACTTGTCGATGGGGCGCACAATTTCGATTCGTCTACGACTCTGCAGCGATACATCGACTCGCTCAACCTTCCCAAGGGAGCGCCACGGACATTCGTGTTGGCTATGTCGGCTTCGATTGGCAAGAGCCCGGTTGGTGTGGTGCAGCCTCTGCTGCAGAAGGGCGACCGTGTCGCCGTACCGCGCTTCACGGCGCCCGTGGCTGGCATGCCTTGGATTACGCAGACGGACACAGACAAGGCGAGGGAGACGGTCATGCCATTCATTGGCGATACGGGAGTGTTTTACGAAGCGAAGGGAATGGGTGCAGAGAGTGTGGCCGACGCGCTTCGCTGGGCAGACGAGCAGCAGAAGGAGACAGGCTTTATTGTCCTGTGTGGCAGCCTGTATCTAGTGGCTGACGCCTATCGTCTTTTGGAACTCCAGGCCAACGAGACTCAAGCTTGAGCGCGTCGTTTAGCGTGTCACTGGACTGTCAGAGACTTTATATGCATGTCTGGATGTAGCCGCACAGAATCGGTGCCTGAGGGTTCCGAAGCCCGAAAGCAGAGTTCGGTGAGACTGACGGATGCATAGTTGCAGGTCGCGTGCTCACATGGCAGCCTGCTGCGGTGAGGGTGATGGGTGGCAAAAGTTCTAAGGGGGAGGGTCACATAAGGATTCGCCACTGCGGAGAAGATATGGATCTGTGCGGCTGCCTGCTTCATGCACTAATCACCACAATCTCGACAATATCACTTGAAAGTCACACAACTATCGACTCTCCGGCACCATGTCCTCCGACGAACTCCAGACATTCAAAGACCAGCTCGCTCTTGTAAATCTGCAATTGGAATCGGATCCTGAGAACGCAGATCTTCTCCAGCTCAAGGACGAGTTCAAGGAACTCATCGAGCTGACCGAGGCGGCTCAGGCGGCCGAAGCGGCGAAGGCAGCGAAGAGCAAGGAAAAGAAACAACGTGATGCTACCCATGTCCCGAAAGAGGAGAGCAAAGCTAACACCAATTGGCAAGACCAAGGAGAGTACAGGGCTGGCATGGACTGTATGGCCAAGTACAAGGATGGCAAGTGGTGAGTGTGCTACTTTCTTCTGTGTCGTCTGTGCGGCGCTGACGTGAAAGGTACCCGGCGCGCATCAATGCCGTAGTCGGCTCGCAGGACAGCCCTCTCTACACCATCACGTTCAAGGGGTACACGTCGTCGACGAACGTGCCGCTGTCTTCGCTGCGCCCGCATGACCCGAATGCGCCGATCCCGAAGCCGCAACCGTCAAAGCGGCCGAATCACGATCAGCTGTCCGAGCGCGAGAAGGAGAAGAAGAAGCTCAAGGGCGAGAAGTGGATGGAGAAGCAGAAGGCGCGCGCGGACGAGATGCGCGGCAGGCAGAATAGCTGGCAGAAATTCGGAAAGAAGGCGGCCAAGAAGGGCATCCACATTGCCGGTCTCGAAGGCAAGTCGGTCTTCCAGACGCCTGACAACCCCTATGGTGAGTTACCCCCTTTGCGCCCTCTGCGAGAGAAACTGACAATTCAGGCCGAGTCGGTGTCACCGGATCAGGACGCGGCGTCACCGGATACGAGCGCATGGGCAAGCACAAGTTCGAGACCAGCGCGGACGACTAGTAATCGTATCCGCGATCTTCGAGTCTCTCGACGTTCTCGTCTTCCGAGTACCTCTTCCGAACATACGCCCTCTCGCGACCCGTGCAAAAGAGTTCTTCCGCACTAGGCAAGCCTCCCCACCCACCTCTCACCTTCCTTCGCACCCCCCACCCCATGCTCCTCACACTCCCACAGTATCCTCTCATGTGGTGCTTCCCGCAATCGTGTTCTGAGCTGAGAGATATAGAGAAACAGCGTCGTACACAGGAATCTCATGTTTAGTAAGGTATGTCCATTGTAGAGAGATCCATGTACGTTATATTGCTCAGGAGCACAACCACTGCCCTCTCGTTCTTCGTTAACGAAATTGTCTGACCAATGGGCCGGTTGGGTTAACGTCCCCGGCCTCTCGTGTGTAATATATTGACAAGTTGCATTTACATGATGACCCAGTTAGACAGCCCACGGCGACTTCGCTGTGCCGCCCCGGGCCCAGTTCATCGCATCGCGGAAGCCGCCATCCATGGCAGCCTGCGCGGCGCCACAGTGCTTCTCTCGCTCATCGATCGCCTGCTGTCAGCGCGGTCACAATCGCCCCAGTGGACTCACTTCTGGCAGCTCCTTCTGCAGTGCCTTGATACGCTTCTTGCTAGCCGGGTGGGTCGACATGAAGTCCAGAGCGCCACCGCCCCGCATGCCCTCGACCTCTGTCATACGCTTCCACACCCTGCTTTGTCAGCTCTGCAGACCAAGCGGCGACTCACTCAGGTCCCTCAGCAGGGTTGTAGCAAGCCCGCGCCATGAGTTTGAGTCCGATGTTGTCGGCTTCCGTCTCGTTTGTTCGCGAGTTGGGCAATCTGTTGTCAGCTACCTCTGTCAGTGACGTGAAGCTCACTGAAGAAGGAAAGTGACGAGGAGTCGGGTGAGGCCAACGTCAAGGCCAAGCGACTCGAGGAGGAAGCTGACTCCGAACAGCACCTTGAGCTGACTCATGCGCTCCGCTCCGTGTCGGGCCACGACGTGCGCGATTTCGTGTCCCATGACGGTGGCGAGTCCGTCATCGTTCGCACTGACGGGTAAGATGCCGGTGAAGACGAAGATCTTGCCGCCGGGGATGACGAATGCGTTCTGCGTCTTCGGGTCGTCGACGACATACACCTCCCACTCCTTGATGTCCGCGGGCAGGTCCGGGTTGCGGTTCTTCCGCACACCCTCGCCGAAGATGTACTCGAGGTCACTGCCCCAACTCGGCCCCTCGACGGCTCCAAGCGAGTGGCCCTGCTTCACCCGACCGAGGTTGTTGCCCTCGATAATTCTTGTAGCAATGTGCCGCACCCGCTTCGAGATGGGGTGATTCGGCGAGAGAATCTGTCCACCGAACTGCTCCATCGTCTCCTGATACGTCGCGAGGCCGATCTGTTGTTATGTCAGCTCTGATTCACAAACAGAAAAGCTTGTCCTCACCTCGGTCTCCTGGTCAACTGAGCAGTCCATGAAACGCAGCCGTCCTGTTTCGGGTACGCGCTCGAGGCTATGATGTCAGCCATGTTCTGGCCACAACAAGCAGCTTAGGTCCAGTGACTCACTGGTACACATAGTAAATGAGGGCGCCGCCAATTCCAATCGCGTAGATCTTGACGCCACGGTCGCCGCCCAGGCGCATTTTCACAAAGTTTGTGAGGTTGTTACGCCCATTGTTCGGCTGTCCTTGTCCGCCATACGGGTCCCAGCGATCATACCGGGCACGTTTGGGGCCAGAAGTCGTGAAGCCGCGTCTCGGAAGGTGGCCGAAGACGCTTGGTGATGTTCGTGGTACGCTGCGGGCCGCAGGCTGGAGCACCGCTGACGGCGCTGTGCGGACAGTGCTCGCAAGCCGAGCGAGCCGCACTGGCTGAGTGATGAATCCGCGCATGCTGGTCGACCGAGTGAGAGTGTGTCGAAGTGGCCGAACGTGGTCGCTTCCGAAAGATCAGAGTCGGAGAGACGGGGGGAGGAGAGGAAATGAAAAGAACAATCTGGCGATCGACATGGATCTCGCCTCTACTGGTCGCTTGCCGATGCATGACGCACTTGCGGCGAACGAACGCTTGGCTCCTCAGGTCGCTGAGCGTCGCCAGGAACAGGCCGAACGGGCCAGATGCAACCCGCCATGTGCCACTGACCGATGCTGAAACGTGTAATAGGCGCGGACACTCGATCGCCCGTAACAGTGGAAGGTGTTGGCGCGCCTTCAGTGAAAGGACCACGTTAGGCACGCAACCCCGTATCATGCGTCACGACCCGTCATGCCGGTCGCCGTCCATCGAGCGGTGCATCGCGCATCGATCTACATCCAACAACCGCAACCAGCGCACCGAACGGACAACATGCCGTCCGATCTTTCGTACTGGCTCATCTCCGTTCCGCTTCACGACGGCGACCCGGCCTCCGTCCTGGCCGACGTCCGCCACGCCACCGGCGGCCAGGTTACTTGCGGCGGCTGGGAGATCCCCGATCTCAAGGTGAGTGTTCGGACCACAAGCTTGGCTGTCTCGATATGAGAATGCGCCGCTCCTCCGTCACCCTCGATGACTCGACACCGATACGTTGGCACGCGTGCTAACTGTACAGGCTGGAACCCTCTCTTCGCTGATCTCGCTGTCCGACGCTCTGCCGAAGACCGATGCGACATTCACGCAGACGGTGTCCAAGCTGCTCGACACACTGCGCTCACTCGTGAACGACGACAAGGAGCGCCTGCAGCAGCATGCACGAGTAAACGACCGACCGGTTGAGGAGTACCTTATCCCGGACCCGCAAGGTTCGGGCTCCTGGCGCTGGGACAAAGGACGTTGGGGTGAGGGCGGCAAGGTTGTTGACGTGATCGCTCAGCTCCAGAGTGTGAGTTTGTCTTCCCAACAGTGCTTCTCATTCATCAAGCTGCGACCTCAGCTCCCGAGCTAATCCTCCAGGAAATGAACACGATCGAGTCATCACAGAAGCAGAAGACGCAGCAGTACCAGCTCGCCAAGGGCGCGCTGAACACACTCCAGCGCAAGCAACAGTATGTCACAGCGGCAGGAAGGAAGGAGCAAGGAGCTGATGATCGCAGGGGAAATCTCGCGCAGAAGTCTCTGATCGACGTTGTGAAGAAGGGAGACTTGGTGGAGGGCTCAGAATACCTCGAGACGCTGCTCGTTGCCGTCCCCAAGTGCGTGGTCGCTGAAAATTCGAGATTGTCAGCTAACAGGACAGGAACAACATTAAGAGCTGGTACGACAACTATGAGCGTATGGCGAGCATGGTCGTACCCCGCAGCTCCAAGTAGGTCTCATTCGATCTCTATATAGAGAGCAGAGTGCTGACAGTCTCGCAGGGAGGTTGCGGAGGACGGCGAGTACAAGCTTGTCACGGTTACGCTGTTCAAGAAGTTCCACGATGAGTTTGTCCACAAGGCGCGCGAGAACAAGTTCCAGGTCCGCGACTTCAAGTGGGATGACGACGCTTCCTCGAACCAGAAGGAGGAGCTGGCTCGTCTCGAGAAGGAGGAGAAGGAGCTTTGGGTAAGTTGTCTATGCCGAACTAGCTGACAGCAGACCGAGCTCCTGCGACTGTCACGGATAAACTTCTCCGAAGCCTACCAGCTGCTCGCTCACCTGAAGACAGTGCGCATGTTCGTTGAGAGCGTTCTGCGATACGGTCTTCCCGCTGACTATGCCGGTGTCATCGTAAAGGTGAGTCTGGGTGAAACTAAATGCTACCCGCATATCGTCACCGAGCTAACCTGCAGCCGGAGCCCAAGACGGCCGTGAAGACACTGAAGCAGCTGTCGGCGCAGTACAACGATCTCGCCTCTGGAAAATCAAAGGAGAAGGCAGCAGCGAAGAAGAAGGAGGCCGCCGGTGTCGAGGACCTGATCGGCGAGTGGGCCAACGTCATGGAGCAGGAGTACTACGACTTTGTCCTGTTCGAGCTGCCAAAGGTCCAGTTCTAGGTAGACTAGCTTTATGTAAAACGATTAAATGCTGCCAGTGAATCTGCACGGGGGCTTAGAATGCATTGTTGTCGAAAATGACCAGGTCTGGGTGCTTGGAGACAAGAGACGCATGATGCGGGGTGGTGATAGACGCTGCCATGAACGCAGGTGAGTCCTGAACTCGGCCGTGACCGAGGAATGCCAAGCTAGCCGTTAGTTGCCGAGGTGCCGGCGTGAGCCGGAGCCCGGCCCGGCGTAGTGCTGAACTAACATGTTCGTGTGGGCTGTTGGTGTCCCCGTTGTTCCACAATTCAGAGAGCTCTCTTGTGCAGAACTGCCCTCTCTTCCTGGTTTATCAGCCTGCTATCTGTCTACCATCGAATTTTGCTCTCGCTTCCGTATCCCCTGAATACCTCTGAGCAACCCTCAAGATGTCCGCCTTCCATCACCTCGTGACCGAGCAGCCTCCCCAGGTCCAAGCCTTGGACCTCGGCGACAACACAGCCTGCGTCCTGCTCAAAAAGAGGAGCATTGTCGTGCGCCCAACGCCAATGCCCATCTTGCAGCCAGACGGCGTGCTCGTGAAAGTCATCGCGAGTGGCATCTGTGGCTCAGATTTGCACAACTACACCGCGGGCGGCGTAGGTGGGCGCCCGGTGACTGAGCCGCTGGTCATGGGACACGAAAGTGCTGGAGAAGTCATCGCGGTGGGCGACATGGTACGCACGCACAAGGTCGGAGATCGAGTTGCTGGTGAGTCTTTGCTTCTGCTGCTACCACCGTTGGGCGCCCACCCCCAGTCCTTCCTTCGGCCTGATGTCATGCTGACGAGAAGTCGAGCCCGGCCTTCCCTGTCGCCGCTGCCGGAACTGCAAAGAAGGCCGGATGAACATCTGCCTCGATGCGCACTATTGCGGCGCTCCCGGGTCCGTCGGCAGTCTGTCGCGCTACTTCGCCCTTCCGGCCGATATGGCGCCGCACATCCCCGACAACTTGTCGTGGGAGGAAGCCGGCTCGATCCAGCCTCTCGCCATCGGTGTCAACATTGGTCGCAGAGCCGACCTTCGGGCCCACCAGACGCTCGCCGTGATCGGAACCGGCCCCATTGGTCTCATCACCGGCGCCGTCGCGCGTGCTTATGGTCTGAGCAAGATCGTGGGCTTCGATATCAACCCGAAGCGTGTCGCCTTCGCCGAGGCGTACAAGGATCCGACGGGACGGCCGGTGTTCGACAAGGTCTTCCTCGTTCCGTCGTTGCCTGAGACCCTGCCTGAGAAGAACGGAACTGTGAACGGAGGTGAGGATGACCACGAGGAGGTGCCGATCGGAGACATCAAGTACGAAGCGGCGAAGAAGAACGCAGAGAGGTATCTGAAGGAAGCTGGGGTTGATGGCGAGGGCTTCGAGCGTGTTGTTGAGGCTTCGGGCGCAGAGGACGGAGGCATGCTGGGTGTTGCGCTTGCACAGATGGGCGCGACTTACCTCGCTGTGGGACTGGGCCACCATCAGACAAACCGCTTCCCCACACTCGCGGTTACCAACAAGGAGCTGGACGTCAAGGGTACGTTGTGTGCTTTGTGGATGATATGCGAGCGAAGCTGACATCAGGCATTACTCGATACACTGCTCCGTGCTTTCCCAATGCCATTGACCTGCTGCGTCGCAACGCTGTCAACCTAAAGCAGCTCATTACCAAGATCGTTCCGCTGAGTCAGAGCAAGGAAGCATTCGACGCCGTCGAGAGCGGAGAAGAGATCAAGGTCATTATCAAGAATCAGGAGATGTAACGCATGCATTTGAACTTCGGACTATTCTTTTTGACGGAAACCTTTGGACCAGAACTTCTTTCAGCTACCGAAGCCTCTGCGTGACCCCGCGCAATATGCGAGGCTCCACTCAGCTGCAGATGCCATTGCGCTTCGGGTCACTCAGACGTGGGTGGGCGGTGCCTACTCCGGACGCCTCCAGTTGATAGTCGCACTGGCCTGCTGCGTCGGGAAGATGACTGATGTCAGCTGGGTAGAGGAGACGACAACTCACGCATCTGGGCAATCTGGACGTGCTCAGGGCGAGACGCAATCCAGACGAGTTCTTCCGCGATGTCGGCACCCGTGACTGCATGTCAGCTCCTGACCAGCGAAGCGAGAGAAAAGCTCACGAGGCGTGAGGCCCTTGTACTCGTTGACCGCGCGGTCCTTATCGCCACGGTAACGCACGACCGAGAACTCGGTCTCGACCATGCCGGGCTGAATCTCGGCAACGCGAATGTTGGTGTTCACGAGCTCGCGAAGGAGGACGCCGGAGATCGAGTTGACCGCGGCCTTCGTCGCACAGTAGATCGAGCCTGGCATTAGCGCTTCGACTGTCAGACAACTCACCGCCGACGTAGGGCTCAATGCCCGCCACGCTGCCGACGTTGAGAATCATCTGGACGTCAGCTCAACAACATGCTCAACACTTACGCCAGAGTTGCGCTTCTTCATGTGCTTGACCAAGATCTGCGTCAGGTGGAACAGTCCCAGGACTGATATCAGCTACCGGCTGCACCCCGCCAAAGCTTACCATTCGTCTGGAACATCACGTCCACGTCTTCCTCGGCTGCTGTCAGCTGGAGATCTACCGGGAGCCACTCACAGACCTCCCCGACATGGTCGCGGCCCTTGACGAGACCGGCGTTGTTGACAAGACTGATGTCAGCTGCTTTCATATTGCCGGTAGCTCACATGTCGATATCCAGTCCCTGGGTCTTGTCCAGGATATTATCGAGCGAGCGGCGGTCCTGCATGTCGGCCTCAATAGTGACGACCTTGCCATTGTTGTGACCGCCCTCCTTCTGAAGAGCCGCACACTTCTCGGCAACCTCGGCGAGCTTGTCCTTCCTGCGCGCGAGGAGCACCACATTCGACCCGCAGCGAGAGAAGAGCTGGGCCGTTGCGGCACCGATGCCGCTTGAGGCGCCGCTAATCAGCACTTAATGTCAGCATCTGAAGACTCGCTTTCCGTCTCACCAGTCTTGCCCACGAGGCGGGACGTGTTGAAGACGCCGGAGGTGCTGTTGTGACGCCGCTGCGTTGCTCTGGCGAGCACAGCAGCAGAGGGGGCACACGCATGAGCGGCGAAGCGTCCCAGTCCGAGAGAGGGGAGCTGCGTCAGGCGTAAGGCAGAGCGAAGAGGGATCATGGCAGGCGTTGTCAATGCGAGAGGTGAGACAAAGGAAGAGACCGCTCGCTTCACTAGATCACACCCAGCCTGGGTATCTGCCCTGACGCGACAGCCCCCCCTGTTACTGATATGTGGGCGGACCTCGGTACCTCGGCTTGGGCCGGCTATTTTCCGGTCTGCTATTGGGATTGGCTGCTGCTGATCGCCGACCATGCCGCAAGGAAGCCTCCACCGGTGGAGGCCCTGTCGCCTGCTGTATGCTGCAACGTCATCTAGCGCGAGGTCCAGTCGCATCTAGCCAGCTCTCCTATCTACCCGAAACTCTACAACGAACATGAGGCGGCAATTCGGAGCGACCAAGTTCCGCAACGCCGTCCCCGCCGTTCCCGCTCGCGATGCTTGGTATCGCTCTCACCTGCCGTCGGCTAGCGACGCACCGCAAAACACGACCGCCTACTCGTCTATCGTGAAGACAGACAGGGAGCATGTCGTCACCGTCACCCCTTCTGGAGACATCAGCATTCGCAGATACTCATCTGTTGGAGAAAAGGAAGGAGATGCGTGGAATGGAAAGCTCGGGCCTGTTGCTGACTGGGATCTATCTCGGCTTGAGGGAGGAGATATAGTCGTAGCGGGCACCGATGGGACGGTGAGCTTGGAAGAACGCGATGTGAAGCTGACAGTCAGGTCACCTACTCGAGCGTTCGAGGGCTAGAGGCCCCGGAACAGCAGTCTACTTTCAAGGCGCCAGCGCGAGTGACGTCCATTGCGCTGCATCCTACGACGCGCGGCATCGCTCTCGCGTGCTCGTCCGCTGTGGAGATCTACGACCTGCATGCTGGCACGGCAGTCATCTCCCTGACTGTCCCGGAGAATCAGCCCTTGTGGTCGGCAGCGTGGAAGTCAGACGGGCGGCTTGTTGCGGGTGTCTCCAAAAAGGGGCAGTTGTACGTGTGGGACCCGCGCTCAGGTGCAGACCCGATTGCAAAGCGCGACCTCTCGACCGTGCTGCAGGCGCTGAAGCCGGTACGAGTTGCTTGGGCGGGTGATGAGGTATTCGTGACGTCGTTCTCGCGCACACGGTCCAGGCAGTACTCCCTCTTCAAACCCGATCTTAGCACCGTCTTTACTGCCAGCGTCGACACTAGCCAGGGACCACTCAGCCCGCTCGTGGACGAGGAGCGTCGCATTGTCTTCCTCGTGGGTCGTGGAGACATGACACTCCGTCAGATCGAGCTTTCCGGACCGCAGGGATATCAGGAGATCACGCATCCCTTACAGTACGCTGTGACTTCTGGCTCACTCGCGGCTGCGCACTGGTCCACTCTTCCTGTCATGGAAGCGCGAATTGCGAGTATCGTTCTTCCCGTCGTGGACAAGGACGGCGAGACCCTCATGCCAGTTCACATCAATGTGCCGCGCCGTCAACTCATCGATTATCATGCCGATCTCTATCCCGACGTGGTAGGCAGTATCCCGGAGCAAGACGCGAAGGCCTGGTTTGACGGAGGCGACTCACGACCGTTGCCCGTCTCATTGGATCCGACGAGGCGAGGCGAATGGGATAAGCGACTCGGTGCGTACTCGCCTGCTCCGGCCTCGTCAACAACGAAGTCGAACGTGCAGCCGACCTCAGACCCGTCACCCAACATGGCGAAGCCTGACCCAGAGTCCGAGGCGAGAGCAGTTTCTCCTGAGCCTTCTCCAGAACCGAAGTCTCCGGCAACGCATGCTCCGAAGGCTGCTGGTGGAACCACCGCTTCCACCTCGGCCTCCGGCAAGCCCGGTGCGGAGTCGCCCGGCACCGACCCTTCCATTTCGGACGGCCTTCCTAAGCCTCGGGACGGTGAGGATTACACTTCAACGTCTTACAAGGTCCGAAACATCTGTGAGCGCTTGGAGCAATATCGCAAAGAACACGTCAAGGACCACAAGGGTCCTCTGATGGTCGGTCTCCAAGGTCCGCAAGGGTGTGGCAAGACGACCCTCTGCGACGCCCTGTTGCAGCATCTCCAGGATACAGGGCTAAAAGTCGCTGTCTTGTCACTCGACGACCTGTATCGCACTCACGACGGACTGGAGAAAGTCGCTCGGGATCATCCCAACAACCCTCTTCTCGCCGGGCGAGGGCCACCCGGCACGCACGACATGGAGCTCGCGTCTTCCATTATCCGCAAGGTTATCCATATCAACGAGGGCAACGGCCATGTCGACCTCCCTGTGTTCGACAAGAGCTTGTGCAACGGCGAGGGCGACAGAAGCGAGAAGACCGTTCCAGTCGACGGACCGCTGGACATTTTCATCCTCGAGGGCTGGTCCGTAGGCTTCGGACCATTGACATCGTCCGCTCTGGAGCAACGATACAAGAAGAAGGACGGAAAGTACTTCTCGAAACACACCCTCGAGTCACTAAGGCAGCTGAACGATGCCCTGATCGAGGTCTCGCAGGAGGTGTACCCACACTTCTCGGTGCTCGTGCAAGTTGAGCCGACGAGCTATGACTTCGTCTTTGACTGGCGCCTGCAACAAGAGCACGCCATGAAAGCCGCCAACGGGGGCAAAGGCATGACAGACGAGCAGGTGCACAAGTTCGTGGAGCGCTACATGCCTGTCTATGAGGTCTGGGGGGAGACTGTTCTCGCGAAGGATGCGCCATGGGCGGGTCGGGTTATCCGAATGACCTTTGGCAAGGATCGAGAAGTCCTCGAATTTGAGACACCTCAGAGTGACAAACCAGCCATGTTTGGCATGTCTGAGGAAACCGGATCAAGCCCGTCCGCGACCAAGAGTGAGACAGACGCTTCTCACGCTTCGCCCGGAGCCAACGTCAGAACGACGCAGAGAAATCCTGATGCGCATGAGTTCAGACCTCAGCAGCTACCTGGCATTGAGGAGGCACCCTTGTCTCGAACCATGCCGCACGGAGAACAGCCGTCGAGAGGCATACCTGGTGCTCGCGAGTCTACGCTAGCGGGCGTCATCCCCGACGAGAAGCCTACACCATCGGATAAGCCAAGGTACAATCCCAACTGGTCACGTAGGTTCATGGGGGCCCGTTCGCCTCTCAACCCTACGTACGATCAGCTTCCCTCAATCGCCACGCTGCATCAGGATTCATGCGTGCTGCACGTCACAAATCGCCTTGCTTTGTTCCCGATCCAGGGCCCAGGCGGCCGCGTCTGTGTACATCCACTCGCGCAAAAGGGTCGCGTGCCCGACGGCGGCAAGGGGTTCCTGTCCGGTGGCACAGGGTTGGCCGACTTTGCTGCTTTCGCCGGAAAAGAGCAGGACACGGTAGTGCTGGCGGGTGATGACGGTGCTCTGCGGGTGTGGAAGGTGGGGAAGGAAGGCATCGAGGGCCCAGGTCCTGAGCCGGAGCAGACCATCAAGGCGAACATGGACAAGATCGCTCGCGTCGCCTTCCATCCCACGGCCTGGAGCTTGGTCGTTGTTGCCAGCAACGACATCAAATCACCAGCTCTGCACTTCTTCGACATCAGCGAGGGACAACACCAGCTGCATGTGCCCCTGGATGTGGGCCAGATCTTCACTTTCGCCATCTCGCAGGATGGCTCCAAGGTCGCACTCTCGTGCAAGGACTCTCAGGTTGTCGTGCTTGACCCACGCCAGCCGGAGAAGCAGGTGAAGGGCAAAGCGCATGACTCGCCGCGCTCTTTCCAGCTTGCGTGGGTTGACGACACGCACCTCGTCAGCGTTGGCTTCAATCGCGGCTCCATGCGCAAGATCAACCTCTATGCGGTGACGGACAACGAGGTCAAGACGCTCGCTTCGACCACCATTGATGTCTCCCCTTCGGTGCTCTTCCCAGTGTACGACCCCGACACCAACATCCTGTACGTCTGGGGCAAGGGCGAGCGAGCCATCCAAGCCTACGAGATTCAGCCGAGCGCCGCAGAGCCGATCTCCAAGTTGCCTTCCTTCACTGGCTCCTCGCCTCAACTGGCGGTGGCGTTCTTCCCGAAGACGGCGTGCGATGTGCGCAAGGTCGAAGTGGCGCGAGCGCTTCGCTTGACCGCGAAGACACTCGAAGACGTCACGTTCACGATCCCCCGCAACAAGCCCCAGTTCTTCCAGGACGACATCTACGTCGACACTCAGGACCCTACCCCGGTCACGCTAGCAGAGCAGTGGATCAATGGCGATAACACACCGCCGCGCAAGATCTCACTGCGACCTGACGGCATGCAGCCACTCAGTGAGGCGCCGGCCCCGACGGTGGTCAAGAAGAAGTTTGTCCCCGCGGCTCAGGTCATGAGCGAGGAGGAGAAGAAGCAGAAGGAGATGGACGCGCTCTTTGCGCGCGCCCAGGCTGACCAGAGCGATTCGGATGACGAGCCGCCGGTCAAGGGCCTCCCTCCGCCCGACGACGACTGGTAGTCGAATACTGTTATACATATACAGTGTCTATGAATATCTCAGAACCTACGCACTCTCATCCATGTCCTCACCGAGCCGCTCCCGCAGCGTCTCTGCCACAACCTTGTGCACATCGACGTCCTTCTCCTTGATGTACTTGTCATTCTTGAGCGAGTGCTCGTACTGAGCGCCAATCGTCTGGTACAGGTCACGCAGATTCGCGAGCGCACGTCGGAGGCAGTCCACAGCCGACAGGCCCTCGTACATCTGCACACGCAGGTGGATCTTCGGCTCGGACGGATGCGGGGCGCTGTAACCACAGTACTCAACATCGGGGCTGATCCGTCAGCATGTGCGCTCACATATGGGCAGGTATGAGCTCCCGCGACATTCGACAGTGCTCACTCCTTCATGATCATCCACCGCAACGCGTTTCCGAGCGTGTGGTCTTCCTCCCAAAGACAGAACGTGCACGCCGAGTAGTCCGGCTCATGACCTGGCAACTGCAAGTTAGCTGGCAGTGTGGGAATTACGTAGCTGGACAGGTAGACACCCCTGCTTGAGTTGCCTCTCTGGATTGAGCACAGCGTAATGCTGCGCCCGTCGGCCAGCCATCGAGAAGATGCTCACGATCGTGATTTTGTCGGCGATCTCAGCCTGCGTGCTCATATGCAGAACGCCGGCATTGTCGAGCTTCGCATGCCGGCGGGAAGCGGCCTCCTCCTTCTGGCGCTGTTCTTCTGAAGACATGACGGAGTGGTGTTGTTGATGTCTGGTTGCGAGTGCAGATGTGCACTTATCCCATCGGTGACGCCGTATTCATGAAAGTGGAGGGAGGTGTCAGAAATCTAACATTTTGGGGTTACGTAAGATGAAGTCGTTGAGATCACGTGTTGCTCTCGCTCATGACCTCGCCTGGCTCTTGATGACGCCGCCTATCGACATCGACAGCGATTGATGTATCAGTGCATAGGTAAAGAAACGTTCACGACGAGGCAGCTGATCAGCAGGAATCAACATTTGCTCTGCATTCTGCAAATACCCAGAAGAAGTGCTCGGCTCAAGGGAGGAGGAATAGCGACTTTGCTGTCTGGCGGAGTTGGCGGTATGTGACCGCTCCCCAGAACCGCCCGAGCGAGTGGCGCTGAGACTTTTCCACCTCCAGGCTTCGATTTTCAGCCCGCTGGTAGTGGCTGACTGGCAGTCACAGGGATGGGGTGACAAACCATCTGCCCACGCGTCAGTGCTCTGGGTGCCCTGTGTGAGACGTCCTGGAGTGATCGAGGCTCCGCTATTGTTCTCCACACTAACGATCCTCAACTAATGTGACGAGGCGGCACGAAGGAGACCATGATAGCACTCAGATGACCTGCCGAAACATTGGCGGCTTCAATTGCGCTTCCTGTCCCGCAGACAGATCACTGCATTCCGGTCTTGCAGAGCTTGAGAAGTTCGTTCGAGACGGAGGACAAGAAGGCTCGAGCGAGCAAAGATCTACGTTCACGACGTTGTTGCAGCGCAGAAGAGGAACGGCGGGCTCGCGAACCCTGTCTTCGCAACTAAGCAGGCTGAGGACGGATCGGCGACACCGGCAGCGGGCTTCGCCGTACGTTGACGCTGGTGCGAGAGTTTGAGATGATCGCCGCCGATGTTGTTTACTCTGGCTGTTCCGAGGCATCGCCTTGTGTCAATTAGGGCTACATTGGAGCCGAAACGCTCTCATGGAGGATGACAGATGGCAGCGCCTCCGTACCTAACCTTGCGTAAGCTTGCTCGGGATGTGCGGGTTTGCGCCTGCCCATTTAGCCGACGGCGATATTTCATTAAGCAGGATTTGTGAGCGCCCGAATGGGCTGCTGGTCGGCCCAAGCCGTATTTGAGCCCAGAGAACAATAAGCACTCTCGGTCCGAGTCCCCCGCGGTGCTGGGGCTCATGGTTTCATCGGCTTTCCCGTGCGGAGCTAGAGCCCTGCCCTCGTCGTTACGTGTCGGGTGCCCGTGCGACCGAGAAAGCACAGGTGTGTGGTTGTCGGCGTGGAATGCCTGTCTAACACAAGCAAAACGCAACACGGTGCCACTGAAAACTCCAGATGCAAGTGTCAGGCGGCTAACAGGAGCTCAGGTGCTGATGTGCAGGCCCGATCCTTGTGTCAACAAGTTCAATCGATCACAGTCTTACATTTGCAAGGCTGCCTTGCCTCACCCGCATGATCACCCCCCACCAAGCCAACCGTGTGGGTGGGTATGAACAGCCAGATCCTGCCATGAAGCCCGACGGCGCCCATTGTCTGGACCCTGACATGCTTCTTTTGTGTGGCCGATGCAAGTTGAGGTTTACATGGCCTCTTGCTCGACAGACTTCGAATATCCTTGGATCTTTTGGCGAAGCTTTGTCTGACGACCGCGGCCGGCTCCGTCCGTGCTCCAGTCTCATGGAGCGATCAGCAGGGGATGCAGCCTTGCTTCGGGGAGGGATTCATGCGGCGTGATCCGCCCACGTCTCAGACCTACTCTGTCACAGGTCACCTGCAGCAACTTTGGTCCGAGCATTCTGCCACAGTAGCGCTACGCAAACAATTCCCCTGTGGCAACAAACGGCCCTGCACACATGTTCTTACACACGCGTGGGTGTTGATTCAATATACCTTCCAACCCAGGGTTCAAAGCACGGGACATGCACCATGGTTCCACGGTTACGGGAGCAGGGTGTGGACAAAGGCTACAGCCCATGACGCTTGACCGCCGCGCACAAAGCGTGCTTACCGCACACATCCGCTCAATACTCACGGTGAGTCTGCCTGCACGAAGTCGTGCTTCAACAATAGACAACTAGTGGCCGTGAAGATCGGACAGACAATACTTGCTCTCGAGCGGTCCCTCCATTCTTACCAGTGTCGGTTCGATCTCTCGGTGCGTCCGATCCTCAATGCGCATCTGACCCTGCCTGCTTCCACCGAGCTGCGAGGCTGTGGGGAATGTGGAGCCCTCGACCGGGTTGATCGAGGAACGAGGCGTCTTCCCCGCCAGCTGCGGCTTATGGTGTGTTCTGATAGGGCTCAAGCATAGCGCACGCACACACGCATGCGCAACTTCTCGAGGTCTGTTCGGCATTTCTTGCAGATATGCACAGTCAGCATATCGCTTAAAGATATCCGGCGCGGCGGCGAGTTGTGTCTTTCATAATTCTCTGCGTTTACGACATCCTTTGTGTCTCGGGCACAAAGCCAACACAAAACACCTCTTCTGAAAGCACTGCCACAGTCAGGTGACGAACATAAGCGGAGTGCGTGGCTATATTCTCATTGTACTGCCACTGCTACGCCGAATCCCAAGAGCTATTAAGACTGCCACCGCCGAGAACCTTCCCGACCGTCCGTTGCCAAAATCTTCTCCAGGCGAGCAACGTCGTCGCCCATCATATCGGACATTCAGCATGTTTTCGCCCAAGACCGAAACACAGTACGCATCGCCACGTAGGGAGGAGCATACTATCAAGCTCGAACCTGTTCCTATCAGCAGACGCACGAATGAAAACGGCGCAAAAGTGAGTGAGATGGACAACTGTGGCGCACTTTCGGCGGGCAGACAGCAAGCCAGGGGCGACTGCAAGTATTGGCTGACCAATACCTCTACCGCAAGGAGGGCGTCCAGAGCGGAAAGGTGTTCATTCTGACAGGGATGAGAGGGCGATCTGAAATGCTGAGTACTGACAGAGCAGGAGTGCAGGCCAAAGTTCTGGAAGGCTGACGCTGACGCTGACGCAATGCCTGCCAGCTCCAACTCCCAAGACTCGCCCCGGCCATTACGAGCTCCGACTCCAGGACTGGGGATTCTGACTCCCTCCACGGCGAGTTCGGTCACTTCCGACGATGATAAGTCCCCTTCCACACCGGATGTCGAGATGCAGCGTCTTTCTTTGGAGAGGAAAGCATTCACTGAAGAGCCACCTTCTCCGCTCGGTGAGGCGACTAATGCCGACGAGCCTAGAGGCGCTCGCCTCATCTCCAAGAGCGCTTCGCCGCCACTCCAATCGCCTGCACAAGTCCTTCGGTTACCACCTCAGCACCACAGACCTCCGCACGTCTCCAACACCCAGCAACGTAAACCTCAGAGGGTGCCACAGCTCATTACATCATTCCCTCCTCTCAACTCAATCTCTTCACCCCGATATCACAAGCCACACCCTTCGGATAGCAAAGTTTGCGCCTCAGCAACCTATGCGCACTCAGCGCACCCTAGCCTCTCTGGCCACTCCCGCGTCCCGCAGCTATCGTCGTCAGCGTGTCCTCAGCCTGCTGCATTCTCTGAGCATATCAGGGTCCAGGCATTGGCAGCATCAGGTCCCATGTCTGCCAGCGTAGTAGTGAGTAGCTCCCAGGACTATCCCGCCGACGCTCTTCATGGACATGACGCGCCTTGTACTAACAATCAGAGCCCTTCCGCAAGAACTTCCCAGTGAGTATCGCGAACGTGACGAAGGCATCGCCTTTTCCGGCCGCGTTCAAAGCTATGTCTCGCGCTTATTGTCGTGGAGAAGGCTTGAGAAGTGAGACAGCAGTTGCCTCAATCGCCGTCAACGCTAAGCGGCAGTGGGCGGCGCCACATTCCTGTCGGTCGTCTCTGTTGCGCTGTCACGGAGTTCTCGTCGAGACCGTTCTCGCCTGCTTACCGTCCGTGTTGAGCTGACCAGCAGCCGATATGCACCCTACACCGCTCCACCAAGTGCGCCATCGACACCAGTGCGGACCGGCTTCATCCTGACTTCGCCCACCACTGGTGTGAAGGGGAAGCACCTCTTGCTTGTGTCAACTGACATGGCGGAGAAGATGCGGCGCGGTGGAGTGATTCAGTTCCAATCCGGGGATGGAAAGGAGTATCAGGCACGTCATGCTGGAGAACCCGACCTTGCGGAACGCACGGCCTATTTCAGCCAGCTCGGTGCGGGTGCAGCCGGAAAGAAGTTCGTCTATCAAGCGGCGGATGAGGGAATGGACGTTGATGATTACTCCAGTCCGGCTAGTATGTCGAGCGTTGGCAGGTACACGCAGCACGGCCTGGAGCGATACACCCCCGTTCATTGCTCGCCACCGCCCCCGAGCGTGTCGCAGGTGGACGCCGTTGCGGCCGCGGCTGCTGAAGTCATTGAACGCGAGCGCGCGCTGCGCGAGCGCGAGCGAATGCTGGCAATAAGGGAGCGCGAGATGGCGGAACGTCAGCATATCCTCCAATACGAGCGAGAGTACGAGCAAGTCTACGAGGAGCGCATGCGCCACCTTGCAGCACACCCGTATCATCCACGCTACGCGGATCGCGAGGTCGATAGGTTACGCCGACAACGTGCCCCGCTTTGGAATCCCAGAACTGACGGTCGCATCGAACGCGGCGACCGGCACTCCATTGTATACGCTATCCGACCGCCACGCTCCGTCACGCCACGCGGGCCATCCCGATCATGCTCACGCTGAACGCTAGATATCGCTCCTGCCCAGCAAGTCTGACAGCTCGAGAAATGGCAGTCACCCCGCGGCGGTCCGTCGCATCGGCCTTCCATTGTACTACTCGGCACCCTCGAGTGGCTCCTGCGCCGCTCCAGGCCCGCTTGTAAGCTATAGTTAGCACACGACAATCTTGTCATTTGTCCATCATCAGTGGCGCAGATCTCTACAGGAGCCAAATTGCATGGAATGAGTACAGGGTGGATCCGGCCCCGGCGTGCAGCCAAGGTCGGGTCGTGAATGGACAGGCGCGTCGCTCGTTTCATCAGCTCTCCCGTAAAGCAAGATGATAAGCGACGGGATAAAGTGAGGATGTTTGACAGTTGAGCGTTTATCGCTTAGCGGGACCCCTGCGCTTGGTCTTGGGGAACTTGAGGGGAGCCTTGAGCGTAGCCCTGCGATGTTTGTTGGCATCAGCGAGCTTGAGTCCCATCTTCTCGCGCTCAGCCGGAGAGGGCAAGTCGACGTTGCAACCGAGCGACTTGAACATATCGACGACCCTAGAAGTGTCAGCACATTACATGAGGTGCTGAAAGGGTGCCAGGTCCGGATATCCGAAGACTAGAGGCGGCTGGGCTCCTTTTGGCCCCTAGATCGCCCGCCCCGCCATGTTCCGATGGCACCACGCGTGACCACATGCGACAGACGGGTGATCAATGCAGCAAAAGATCACCACGGAGATAACTCACTTGGGCGGTTCCTTGGCGAGCTCCCTTGCCACTCGCTCGACCTCGATGGTCCATCCATTCAACGCCAAGAAGCACACGCAAATCCAAGCGAACAGCTTCGTCCCCGTCTTCTCCGTAACCTTGAACCTCTTGCCGTCCTGCTCGGCGAATGTGGTGAGCATGCCATTGAGGATCTGAGCAGGAACGCCTGGGAACTTGGCGGGCAGCTCGGTAGCGTTGAGCTTATGCAGGCCACCGGCGAACTTGTAGAAGGAGAGCAGACAGGCGAGATAGTAGAGCAGCTTGAGGTTGTGCTTCTTCGCTGACGAGCTCTGCATGTGAACAGCATACCGCAGCTTGTCCTCGACCCACCGGCTGCGCGCGTACGGCAGCAACTTGACACGCTCCTTGTCGTCCGCAGTGATGAGCGGTCGGACATCGATCGATGCCCACTGATCATCCGGAATGATCGACTCGCGTGGGTACGCCTTCGTAACATCCTTCGTTTCCAGGTCGGGAACAGGGATGAGCTCGGACGGAGCGGGGGCAGCTGAGATTAGTTTCTCGTGCTTGTGCGTTGCTAGACTTACCATCGTCTTTGGTGTCCATACCGCCGATGCTCTCCATGAGCCGTGCCTTGACACTCTGCATGGCGTTGACGTCGACCTTGTTCCTCTCCTCAGCCTTGATCTGAGACTTGGCCTTGCGTGTACCGAACGTCTCTCCGAGGTTGTTCCGCCTCTGCTTCCACATGTCTGAGGTCTGCGTCGTCGAGAGGGGAGCCTCGCGCATACGCTTCACGCGGTGAGCGAGAAGGTAGAGGGGAGTCGTAGGGTGAACATGAAGGGTCTTCGTCGATGGGTCGTAAATAGCAGGGACATATCTGCGATGCGTCAAAATTCAAGGTCACTCCGCTGCTGGAGTGCGCCTGCAGGACTCACTGGCAATCGTGCCCCTCACCGGCCTGGTAACGATCGCGGTTCGTGGAGAAGTACTCAACGTCCTCGGTCTCGCCAGCAATCAGAGTGTGCTGCTTCGTGATGGCTGATGAGGAGGGGTCATCCGCTCTTGAATAGATATCGAACGGCGTGTTCCTGCTTGGGCGCACAGCAGGGAAGTTGACTGACATGAGTGACGATGTTCAACAGACTTGCTCACCAAAGGCAGGGCCAACGCCAGTGTTCTCCTCGATGGACACGGTGATGTCCGACGAAGAACCTCCAACCGACTTCCTTTTCTTGCTCTTCTTGCTCTCCTGGGAAGCCATCTTGTTGGATGGTTGGCCGAAACGGTTGCCTGCGGTATGAGTGATGTTATTGCTCCTGGACCACCGATCACCAACTTTCAAAATCTCGACATGAGCAGTGTCGATCACGTGACTCAGCAGACGGTCAAGTGAAGGCTGTTGTGCTGCAATTCTCTGGCCTGCATCGATTTATGGAAGTGATGCATGCGAAGTCGGCCTCTGTGGTAGTCCAAATACATGTCATCAAGCGTATACGAGAGGAGGTCAGCGGTAAGGTGCCATTAAGACAACAGACTCCTGTTATGACGGGTTGGGTGGTGACAGCGCCTGTCCGGTGGAGGCAGGTTAGTCAACCGCCTGCCGGTGGAGGTTGTCCAAGGAAGATGTCAACAACCGCCATCTCTCCAATTCTGGTCTCTGAGACGGAGACATGGGAGTGAAGGGTCTATGGGACGTGAGTCCGATAGTAGTTAAGCATGCTAACGACAGCTGATACGCCCAGCTGGTGTCCGTACTACTCTGCAAGGGCTGGCGCGCGAAGCAGTGGTATCCGGCCGCGGAACGTACAAGATCGGCATCGATGCTTCGTATGTACCTGGTCTGGGTCTTGGCTAACTCGGCCCAGCATTTGGATTTTCCACGCCAGAGATGTGAAAGGCGGAGAGAATCCGTCCCTTCGAACCGTGTTCTACCGCGTGCTGGCACTGCTGCAGCACCCGGTTACACCGATATTCGTCTTCGGTAAGCCTCAGGCCATCGCCCTGTTCTAATGCCAGATGGACCACATCGCCCGGTCTTCAAAAGGGGAAACAGAGTGGGCGGTCACTTCGGAATGCATGATGAGGACTCCAAGAAATTCAAGCGCTTGCTGGACATGTGGGGCATCTCATGGCTGCAGGTGGGTAGGCGGCGCGGAGGGAAGACTGACATCACCAGGCTCCAGGAGAAGCTGAGGCGGAGTTGGCCATCCTCAACAAAGCTGGACGCATAGATGCGATCCTATCAGATGATGCTGACGCTTTCATCTTCGGCGCCCGTGCTGTGCTGAGAAAGTGTGTCTATCTGTCTGTATGTACGCTGACAAAAGCAATTCTCCCGAGCTTTCCGGATCAAAGGCCGCAGGAGGTATCAGCACTGCGTCAAAAGACGTTCACTCCAGGGACTATGTTCTCTATCGGATAGAGGACATTGTCCGGCACTTGACGTCCGAGGACTCGGCTCTGCAGACAGAGAAGGACTGCAATCTCGCCATGGTGCTCCTCGCTCTATTGTCCGGCGGCGACTATCAACCTCAAGGTATTGCCAGTATCGGTGGGTTGCATCGACCACGGAATATATATGCTGAGCTCAGGACCAAAAATCTCGATGGGACTAGCAAAGGCCGGGCTGAGTCGGCCGCTTGCACACTACCTGAACGACCTAGAGCGCTTCACAAAGGAGCTGCCGGCGTGGCAGGAGCAGTTGGTGGAGGAACTTCGACACGATCTTTCAGGTTACATTGGTCGGAAGAACAAAGTGCTTGCTGAGAGACTCGCTTCTATCGACAGCGATGTCCTCTTGAAGCAGCTCCCATTGAAAGAGTATCTCAGGCCCACGGTCACGCCCGAGCAAGATAGGGATCAGAAGTGGCGCCGCCTGGACGACGTTGATGCTGCTAGTCTTGGACGCGGCAGCTTGACTGGAGCCGCGCAAGCTTGTGAGCTGTTTTTCGAGTGGGGCACTCCGGATCTGGTTGTCAAGAAGTTTGGAGCGAAGCACTCGATCTTCACTGCGAACGTCATAACTTCCGCTCTCACTTCGGAAGTCCTATCAGAGTCCGCTGTGGTGAGAGTCCATGATGTGAAGGCGTCGAAGCTAGACACGGGGCAGAGGGATGTTGTGGTCGACTGTCAATGGTCGACTTACGCGACCAGCTGCCGCTCTGTGATGGTCGGCTCGCGACCAGATCCGAGCACACTTCCGCCCGATGTGCGGCTGGAGTTGGGGCTGGTCGAGGTAGCAAGGCAAGCAGCACCACAGCCAGAGATAACGACCTCCCGCATCAAGCTTCCAGAATATCTCTTTCGGAGGGCTTGGCAGTCAGCACTAGACGACTATGAGAAGGCAAAGGAGGAGCGCGCTGCAGGAAAGGCCAAGAAGACCAAATCGAAACCGAAGCCGAAGTCGAAGGTCACGAAGGACGCGGCGGGAAGCATGAACATCAGAGACTTCCTGACGGTTCTCCCGCCCTCGCAGACTGCTGTTGTGGAGCCAAGATCGGACTCTCCGCCGCCAATAGAGGTTGCCTCATCACCTGTACCTTCCATTTTCTCTGAGTCCCCGCCCGCTGTACCTCTATCATCGTCACCGCCTTCGGCTTCGATCTCACCTACGCGTCTACCGGCATCTCGGACAAGCAGTCGGCCCAACGCTCTTCTGGTAGACACCATCAGCTCAGACGCGGAGTCAGAGCACGACGATTCGGTTGTGATCATCGAGCCTCCTGTTCTTGTGCCGCCACTCTCACCGAGTAAACGCGGCCGCCGCGCGGCCTCTAAGAACGGCTCGTCGCGCTCTCACTCGCCCGCGCCGAAGCGTGGCGCATCGGGCACTCTCGTCCGCGGAAGTTCGGCTGATGTTGCGAGCGGCACGAAGGACGACCCCATTTCTTTGTCGGACTCGGAGTCCGAAGATGACGACGCTATCCCTCGCCTGCGGATGGATATCCCTAGACCGGACAGGGCCACACCTACGCCGTCTGCACCGAAGCGTCCACCCGCTACCGCGGGTGCAGGTGCAAAGTGCGACCCCCGCGGCACGGCGGCGTCCAAATCGTCGCCGGTGCCAGAGACATCACCCGTGGCCGAGTTACCCCGGAAGGCGCGCACCCCAGATCCTTCAACAACGCTCGAGCAGACGCGCTTGCAAGGTTTCTTCAAGCCGCACGCGAAGGTTGGCGCCGCGGCATCCAAGCGCGTAAAGAAGAAAGAGAAGGAGAAGTACAGGGTCGAGGAGAAGGATGGCGTCGAGGTGTATCATTTTCTCTGAAACTGAGCATGAGCATCAGATATCACCGCTCTTTTCATTGCTTCTGTTGTATCTGGGCATATATGTATCATTAAGGGTGACTACGGCGGCGACTCTATGTAAAGTTTGCCTACTACTTCAACATGGGCGCGCTATCGCGCTGGGGGAGTGCCAGTACGGCTGACCCTCTCCTCCATCCTCTGCATGACGTTACCCCACAGCCTGCCAGCGCCGTCACGAATGCCCTCTCCGACCTGCGCGATGCCCTGAAGCTGGAGATTGACGTCGTTGTCTCTTGAGCGGAAGAGACCTGTGCCGCCCGCGCCACCGACTGAGAGCTCATACCCTCCAGCGCGGAGGTTGATGCTCGGTCCGGACGCCGTTGCAGCGGTACTTCCAGCGGCCGGAGTGGGCGTAGACGCGAGGCTGTTGTGGCTGCTGGGCACGCCGAGATTGGGCGGGGGCTGGTAGACTGTCTCCGGCCACGTCGTGGCCGCGTTCGCGATCATCTCGAGGAAGCTCTCGGAGTTGTGAACGCAGCTTCCGCCGAGCAGGATGCGGGTGCCTCCCGGTCCGCCGGCGTCGCCTGCAAGCCGCTGGTTCAGGAGAGCAACGGTGCGACTCTCCTCGTAGGTCGTGCCGCCCAGGATGAAGAGGATGATGTCCTGCGGCCGCTGGGTGCGTGCAGCCTCGCCGCCCTCGACGAAGGGGTAGGATGACTCGCGCAGGCGGCCTTTCATGAGCAGGTCGAGCGTCTCGGCGAGATGCGGTGTGTGCTGGGTGTACACGTTCTCGACTCCCTTGAGACCCTTGAGAGCGCTCTTGCCGCGAGAGAAGAGGTTCTCGTTCATGAACAGGTCGTCTTGACGCTCATCGGCGCCGGCAATGTTCAGCATGACGTAGACCAACCTCGCTCGCTCGGCGGGCACGCCGGCCGCGAGCAGCGCATCGACGACGGAGGCGATGGCATTGCCTGCGAACTTCTGGTATCGCAGCGCATAGAGGATGGCGAGGCGGAGCTTGTTCGCCGGAGGCGTCTTGGGCGAGGCGATGAGCTGCTGGACAGAGCGGAGGTCTGTCGCATGACTCTCCTGCGAGGCGAGGGACTGCTCGACCTCGCTGATGTTGAGCAGGTCGTCGCGCTCGATCACACGCGACAGCTCGCCGACAAGCGCAACGTGCTTGCTCACGTTTCCGCCAAGACGCTTGAACTCGGGGTACTCCTCAACGAAGCGCTTCATGTCTGCGATCGTGTCGATGCGGTTCGCCGCCTGGCCCGCTGCACCCATGGAAGACGTCTTCGCGCTGTACTCCGTCACGTACTGCGACAACGACGCACCGAGGTCTCCGAAGTTCTCGAAGAGGTGCGCCGAGAAGAACGGGTCGCTGCTCGCCGACAGCACCAGGTCCCGCAGCTCGAGCTTCTCCTCGCCTGGCACGTGCACCCGTCCATTCACGATGCCGAGCAGCTCGTGCACCATCGCCTCGTACGTCCACTGACTCAGTAGCGGCGTCACCGGGTCATTTCGTCGGTCCAGAATCAACAGCTGCGGCGCTGGCCCGGCGTTTGTCCGGAACTCGAACAGATCTCGGTATGGCGGTGTCTGGATTGCGTTGTGCAATGATTGCGCAAGCTTTCGCCCCGCTGCACTCATGCGCTCCCATCGGATCACCGGGCGCTTCTTCAGCGACAACAGACATGCCAGAATCGCTCGCTGGTGCGTCTCTAATACCGGATCCGGGATGTTGTCTGGTGACGGCAGGTAGATTGGGGGCTGAGGTCAGCTTTGATAGACGCTCGCGTAGCTCACATGTGAGGGGCCGGCGCCGCCATCGTCAAGTGCTGCGGGGGTCAAAGTGAACAGAGAAGGGTATTGCGCCAGGTAATCTGCGAAGTATTCCTGTTGTCAGCTTGGGAGCGCGCGCCTTAGCTCACCTGAACCTCCTTGACCACCTCGAACTCGTCCACGCTCGCCATCTCCTCGATCTGGCCCTTCGTGAGCACATTTGAGAAGACTGAGCGTGTTAGCTACCGGCGCAAGGCATTACAGCTTACACAGCCAGTATCCGCCGTATTTCGGCTTCTGCAGCTCCTGTTTCACCCACTGCACCGATTGCTCTGTTGGTGACAAGAAAGCGACGCAGTTAAGGTGGTTCAGTGACTCTCGCGACACGCTGGATGTCAGCTCATACCACTCTTCTGCGTGAACTAGCTCACTTGTCTATCCTATCTGTGAGATACACCTCGTGCGACAGGAGCTCCGTCTGCGTCGTGACCAAAGAGACAATCGGTGTCTGAGAGTCAGCGAGACGTGGTCCGATTCCATCCGTACCGTGTGAGCATCTAGGAGCAACACCTTCATGCCCGGAACCTCCGTGATCATCTTGATCACGTAGGTCTGTACGGCCTTGAGGACGTCCATGGCGAGAGGTACCGCTTTGTGGGATGTCGAGAAATGCTCAGTGGTGGTATGGACGAAGCCGACACGACAACACCCAAGGTGGAGGTCTGTCAGCCGGAATCCTCGTACCTGTTCAGAAGGCACCGACGTCACCGTAGGCTTATCTAGCACAACCATCAACCGGCAACCACCCGAAATCGTAGAAACGCAACATTGCAACAAAAGACACAGCACCTCGTTAACTTTATTCATTCGCTTCAACCTCCTTTTTGACTTCTCTTCAAGGATTATGTAGACAGTCTGCGGAGCCTGTGACTACAAACTACTCAAACTATCTAGCACCTCAGAAGGGCGCACTTAGACGGTGCCAGAGGCGGCGATCTTGATGTCGGCCTTGGGCTTGCCAGAGGGCGAGCCGAGGGACTCGATCTTCTTGACGAGGTCCTGGCCCTCGACAACCTCACCGAAGACGACGTGCTTGCCGTCGAGCCACGAGGTGACAACGGTGGTGATGAAGAACTGCGAGCCGTTGGTGTTGGGGCCGGCGTTGGCCATGGAGAGCAGGAAGGGGCGGTCGTGGCGGAGCTTGAAGTTCTCGTCGGCGAACTTCTCACCGTAGATGGACTTGCCGCCGGTGCCGTTGTGGCGGGTGAAGTCACCACCCTGGAGCATGAAGTCCTGACGTTGTCAGCTCATTGAACCTCCAGATAAGCCGAGCTGTGTGCTGAGCAGCAACAGATCTCCAGATAGACGTACAGGGATGACACGGTGGAAGCCAGAGCCGGCGTAGCCGAAGCCCTTCTCGCCAGTGCAGAGAGCACGGAAGTTGGCAGCGGTCTTGGGGACGACGTCGTCAAACAGCTTGAAGACGATCTTGCCCGCGGGCTGGTTGCTACAAGGGTCAGCGATAGGTCACAGACGAGAAGAAATTCGTCGAAGACGCCAGAAGGTGAAACCCTGACACCAGAGGTGCGACAGCACGATGCTCGGGGCTTCCAAGCATGTCTCTACGCATGCTTTGAACGCCAGGGCTCCCTTCCAACACCGCCGGAGCAGGGGGACGACTGGAGAGCTCGAAATCCGGCGAAAAATGGTGTCCGAGCCGTCGGCACCGCATTCCGGGCCCTCGGCGCCATCCTCCGAGCTTCCAACGCCGTTCTCCGTGCTCTCGGCGTCTACTTTGACGTTAAAATGATACTCAATTGATCGTCACGTCGAAGTACACGTTGCTGTAGAGTAAGCATATGCATGTTGTTGAAGAAGAAACGTCGAGCCCGGGGATGTCTGGAGTGGAAGACGGGTGCCTGGGTGGGAGGTGTAAACACCACCCCAGCCAAAGTGGCAGCCGGCCGGTGCGAAGCGACCTGCCACGTCCGCCACGAAGCGGTAGACGTGGCAGCGCTGCCCACCCGCTCACAGAGACACCCCGGGGTCGACAGAAAGCAAGAGATACTCACGACATCTTAGGAGCGACGTTCGAAACAAAGCGACGGGCAAAGGACATGGCGTACACGTGCGATGACAATGATGCAATAGACAGAGAGAGCGAAATGCGGACGAGACGATGCGATTGCGGTTATATACAGAAATGCGATGCTGGTGAGCTATAAGCCTCAAGGGATACCAAGTTGCGCGCAACGCTCTGCGAGACACTCACTGTTGCTGATGTTTTTTTCCTTGTTGATGAAGGGATGAAGAAAGAAAGGAGAAGTGTTTGGGGGGGGGGGTCCAATGGGTGTCTAGCTGGAGGTGGGAGCAAGAGAAAGGGCAACGTCAGAATTTCAGGGTCTGCCACGTGGGGTGGGCGGCTCGCTGTGCACAACGGCGTTATACACGCTCGCGACTGTTCGCTTTGTGGCTTTGCGCCTTTGCGTCAGTCGCACTGCTGAATGACGCCCGAGGCGGAGGAGCGCGAGAGTGCGGTCGCGCGGTCATAGCGAGCAACGGCAGCTGCGCGGGACCGAAGTAGCAATGCATGGCGCGCATGGGGCATGGGGCAAGGTGCATGGTTCCGGACGTGTGCCACGTTGACAAGGAGACCTCGCCTTGCTCAAACGGGCAGGCGCTACGCGCGGGGTATGTCAGCCGGCTATCATTCATGCGCTAGCCTGGTTGTGGGCACCGCGGTGTCTAGACGCTGTCGCGGTGTGTTGCATGATCCGACGTGATGCGCGAGCGAGACGAGTAGGCGCCGGGATAAGGGCGCATGCCTTCTGCAACGAAGAGTCAGCCCTCTGACTAACGCAGATCAGCGCATGAGCCATGTCGCGAGCGTCCGCTTCATCTGCGCTCGCTGATTGACACGGACGAGAATCGCTCTGTGCCGCGAGGGCGCATCACGGAGCCCGTAAAGTAAACACGATGCTTCATCTTCTGCATCCAGTGTCGCTGTGTTCATGTAATGCACAACCCCACTGTGCATATTATCGCAGCAGCGGATTCATGGGGCGGCATTGAGAGATCAAACCCGGGAGAGGGCTTCAAGGAAGAGGCTGATCCAATTTCTGGGGCGGCCAACCCCATGTTCCGATCGGCATTCAGAACGCGATAGGTGACTCACATTCCTCCATCGCCATGCCTCATCCTCGCCAGAATGTGATCCAGATCGCCTTCCTCAAACCCTCGTACTCTTGCTGACAACCATCCCCGCCTCAAACCTTCCATCAAGCTGCAGCCAGGAGAGACACAAGGTGAGCCGGGAGCGATGTCTAAGCAAATCTTTCCTACAGCCCTGCCATTGGATGATCTCCGGACAGTCGCACCTGTGAAGAGTGTCTTCCTCCCTTCCTTCTGCCAACACTCTCCTCCATCGACCGTTTTGCAACGCACCAAAGTGACAACACACACGCACCCTGCTCTCGCATCTCGCAATGACCATGCCCGTCTTGAGCATGCCCACTTGTGACACACTGGCCATTTTCAAGTGTGCGTAGCTTGATCAGTCGGGCGCAGCGAGAAGAATGCCGATCTTCCTGCGGTTCGCCGTTTCGTCGAAAGTCGCCTTCCTTCTTTCCCCTTCGCTTTCCCCTCCCCTTCCCACACTTCAAGATCTGCGCTGACATTCCCGGCGCCCTGGTGTTCACCCTCTTGGGCGCAAAGCTTGCTCAAGCCCGTGCATACTGTCTTAAGGGCCGTCAGCGTTGAGGACAGTAGGTGTGCCCTTCCAACATGCGCTCTTCTGCTAGTGGTCCATGCAGTCGGCCTTAAGCTTCACAGGCATATCCGATGGGAATCATCCCTCGCGAGTTCGAATCTCGCAGAGCGCACTCTGGTCTGCTTTTGCATCTCTCTTCATCACGCCTGCCGTGTCCGTGTTGTCCTAGGAACGTAGAGGACACAGACCGACAGTGCACATACCGAAGAAAACGAAAGTTGCCGAGGGCGGCTAATATTGTCCACCGTTATCTTGGAGGAGGATTTCCACTAACAGCTGCCTGCAAGCACGTGCGATACCACACGATGTCTGCGCACTTAAGTGCGCAGCGCGCTTTTTGTGGGCCGAGAAAGCTCAGACGCGTGCACGTCTCTGCAGCTACTCTTCACGAGCCAGGTTACTCATATCGGAATTGACCGACCACCAGCTGATTATCAGTGCCCACCTGACTCAGACCAACCTGTCCATGAATTTCCTCACAAATGCCAAGCAACTCTGATGATCATCCCTTCTACTCAACGGCGACCAAAACACTCTGGTCGTCCGATGCGCTCCAATCGCCGTCTACTCACGCACATGCGTGACAGTCATATGGGCAATGTGTCGTGTGAGCCACCCGGAAAACGGCTAAATTTAGCACCAGAGCGGCGTTCAAGCAGGCTCACGGGAGACCATATGACCACCTGGCCCCACTTCCGCTCAACATCCGATAGTGGCAATGTGGTACACAAAGTTCGGGTCTGAAAGCACACAGGGTACGGACCATGTCAGCTCTGTTCCTAGCGACGCCGATTGAGATAAAAGGTGGTGCTGAGCAGCAGCGGCTTGGGTTGCAGCCCAATAGCCGGCTCCTCGAACTCATTCAGCATGTCGGCGCAGGACGCGAAGATCGACAAGACGCCAGTCGACGTTGAAGACGAGAAGAATGTCGCTACACTCATGACCCAGGGGTTTGAGGGCATCGATGACAAGACCTTGCAGTATCTGCCGAAGGACATCACGCCGTCCGAGCTGGAGCGCGAGCGCGCGCTCGAGGAGGGCGACACCCCTACTGGTCGGAAGAAGGCCAGCGCATCGGACTACTTCACTCTGCTGGCGTCCGGATTCGCCCTCGTATCCGATGGTTACCAAAACAATCTCTCAACGGTCTTCAACCCGATCTTCAAGCTCCTTTACCCTGCTGTATACAACTCCACGGTGTCGACACGTGTGTCGAACTCGTTGCTCGTCGGAGAGGTCATCGGGCAGGTCGTAGTCGGCCTGATCTGTGATCGCATCGGACGCAAGACGGCTATGGTCGGCACGACACTACTCATCGTAATCGGAGGCATCCTCTGCACCGCTGCCACGGCCCCGACACCGCAAGGCATGTTCTGGATGATGACAGTGGCTCGCGGAGTGGTCGGCGTCGGCGTCGGCGGAGAGTATCCGGCGTGCAGCACAAGTGCCTCGGAGTCTGCAAATGAGAAGTTTGGGCGCGACCGCGGCAAGGTGTTCATCCTCGTCACGAACCTGATGCTCAGTATCGGTGGCCCCATCGTCATCTCGCTCTTCCTGCTTATCATCAACGGCTCGCACTATCACGGCGGTACCACCGGCAGTGACCGCTACAAGCTGCAGTACACCTGGCGCGTGCTCTTCGGCATCGGTATCATCATCCCCCTGTCTGTCTTCTACTTCCGCCTGAAGATGATGAACCCGAAGCTGTATCGCCGCAATGCGATCCGGCGCAATCCGCCCTACCACCTCATTCTGAAGAAGTACTGGAAGACACTCATTGGCACGGCTGGGACTTGGTTCCTGTACGACTTTGTCACCTTCCCGAACGGCGTCTTCTCCAGCACCATCATCGCGAGCGTGACGCCGGACAAGGGTATCGTGCGGACGCTTGAGTGGAACCTTCTGCTCACGGTGCTGGCGCTGCCGGGTGTCTTCCTGGGTGCCTGGGTCGTCAAGTAGTGAGTGCTCCGCATACATGAAATTTGTAAGGTTGCTAACAATTCAGCACTGGCCGTCGAAACCTCCTGATCATGGGCTTCAGCGGCTACATCGTCTTCGGCCTGATCGTTGGCATCTCGTACCCGAAGTTGACCAAGGTCGTGCCGGCATTCATCGTGATGTACGCCATGATGCAGAGCAGCGGCAACTTCGGCCCCGGTAACATGGAAGGCACGATCAGTGCCGAGTCGTACCCGACCTCGATCCGCGGGACTTGCTACGGCTTCAGCGCGGCGGTCGGCAAGGCAGGCGCAGCGGTCGGTACGCAGGCGTTCACACCAATTCGAGAGCACCTGGGCAACCGGTGGACGTTCATCATCGCCGCCTGCTGCGGACTGGCGGGTGTGCTCCTCGCCTTCCTCTTCGTCGAGGACAAGGGCAAGGACCGGCTGGAGAAGGAGGACGAGGCTTGGCGCGTTTACCTTGTCGAGCACGGTTACGGTGATCTGGAGATGGGCGACGGCACTGCGGGGGTCACGAACGCAGCGGGCAACCGTGAAATCGAGTCGCTCGAGTTCAAATCGTAGCGGCGGGCTGAACAATCAGTGGTTGTGGTCGACGGGCGGATCAGTAGTCATAGCATAAGATATACCTAAGTACAGCGATATCTACAAGGCGGGGTATACGTATACTGTGGATGTGAATGGTGCTGGGTCTCTTGTGTGCGGGTGCGTTGTTTCGCCATCTTAAGCGGCAATACGCTGCGGCTCCTCGTGGGGGCACTCCGGGGGCGGGACGTTCTCGTTCTCCTTTCCAGGGCGGGTGCACTCTTGTCCCTCAGTGTCGTCGATGGCGGCACGGGCGGCAAGCTCAGCACGCGATCGCTCGAGCATCTCCGCCTCGCGCGCCTTGCGCTGCTCCTCGATCTCATCGAGAATCTCGCCAGCACCAACGACGCGCATCTGGCGCGCGCACTCCTCGCCCCAAGCGACCGCCTCCTGGTAGTTCGTGACGACGACGTCTCCGGGCTCGTACACGACCTGCCGGCTGCCGTCGGTCGACGTAACGGACGCCTTGAGGTTGAGGCGGGCGACCCGGCTGACGAGCTGCGGCTCCTCTCCCTGCGCCGGGAACGGGGCGTCGGCGGGCAGGATGCCAGAGAAGTGCAGGAGCGGCGAGGAAGCCGTCGGCGTAGGGAAGGTGCCGGCCTTGTACTTCGGCTGCGCCGACTCGGCCTCGGAGCCAGTCAGCTCAGTGAGGTGCGTCTCGACTCCAACGGGGACGGAACAGCCACCCTCCAGGACACGCAGCAGTCCACGCTCAGCACCCACACGCCACTCCGTCTGCCAGTGTCCGACCGTACGCAGCACTTCCCGGGTGGCGGCGTCGCCCGATCGAGACTCGACGGCGAGAGCGCCCTGGCCCACCGAGTGCATCATATCCGGGAACTCGATCGGGCAGGTGATGCGCTCGCCGGCGCCGAGACGGTCGAGGCCAGAGATGGCGAGGATGAGCGCCGCGAAGGGCGATTCCGGAGCATCGAGCTTCGCGAGACGGGTGTTGAGGTTTCCGCGCTGAGGTCAGCTCTTGTCCGAATTTGAACGCCTCCGAGCTTTCTGCGCAGAATAGCCGGTGCGGTATGTCACGCTTGGGAGAGCGGCCATAGTGACACCCGAGGTGCGTACGCTAGGACTCCGCTTATTCCATAACGCAGGTGGAGAAAAAAATCGGTCCAGGAACGCAGCACTGATGCGTGCGGCTTTGTCTTTTTCCATGCAGATCCGACATACGGGCCTCGGCGTTGACGGCGCCGCCAGCTCGCTTCGCTCGCCACTGTACTCACCATGTCAGCAAACTTGAGGTCGGGGTACGCCCTCGAAAGCTGGGCAATGCGCCTGACAGATCCAGTGCCGATAACAGCGCCCTTGGGCAGGTCCTTCAGGCTCTTGTACTCGAGTCCCTTCTTGACGACGAGAGCGTCGCGCGGGTCGTGACGCTCGAGCAGGCAGGCAATCTCGCATCCCTCGCGCAGCAGTGTCGGGACGTCCTTGCAGGAGTGAACGAGGACGTCGAAGCGGCCGTCGAGGAGGGCGGCCTCGAGCTCGTCCGTCCAAAGGCTCTTCGCCGGCTGCCCACTTTGATACGGCTGGAGGAGGTGCAGCGGCGTCGTCTGGTTGCGGTCGCCGACGGTCGTCATGTGGCGAACAGGGAACTGGGCGCTGTTGCGGAGCGCAAGCATGTCGGCGACATACTGCGTCTGCGTGAGGGCAAGGTTGGACTTGCGCGTGCCAACGACGAAGGTGTCGGCTGTCTTGGGGGCGGCCATGGTGCTAAAGTCGAGCTAGTATTCGGCCTCGGAGAATCCAACCGGATGTAATGAAAAGAGCGAAAGGTGGGATGAAAGTTGGGAACGCAGACGACAGCGTCGGACTAAAGTGTGCAACGGTGCAAAGGCGATTGGACCCCGCGCGGTGGTGATGGACGGGCTGGAGCTAGCGTGTGTCGCGTCGACGGCAGCGGCGGATATCTACAAAGTTGGAACTTTTGCCTGTCGAAGCAAGAGTGCAGCGTGCTGAAACCCCGGAACGTCGGTGCAGCCCCTGACAAAGGTCCCGCAACTTTAGGCTCTTCTCCCCGGTTTGACTGGAGAGACAAGGCTTAGAGAGACCTTTGTCCAGGCGAAGAATGCCGGAGTCACGTGATTGACGTTGCATACCGTGAGATAGTGAGCTTGGTGGTGGTGCATCGTGGGAGATCTCGACGGAGACGAGGACGCCGCGTCGGTGTCGGTGGGCAGCGATCGGGTCGACGCCAGCGTGGGAGAGCTCGCTAATCTGGGCTGTCAGACGGGCCATGTGTTCCGATCCGTGCGTAGCAGTCACCCGGAGGTGTTCACGTGACATGATAATGATATCCGGCCTCTCCGCGGACCTTCCGTCATACGCACCGGCCTCCGCCGATTACGGTCTGTCACAAAGTGTCCCTTCGCAGTCCACCTTCTTCCCCCAACGCAATCAGTTTATCGCTGAGGTCACTACGTTGGACATATAACCTCACCTCACACCTCTTGCATTCGCTCTTCCCTCAGCGTGATCCCCTGTTCTCTCGCTTCCCTTATCTCCTCCACCGACGTCTTCAGCAAACACGATGGCCCCGCCCACCAAGGAGCAGCTCGCCAAATGGGACGAGGAAGACCCCCTCAAGTGGACCCGCTCCGAGTTCGAGATCCCCGACGCCAAGGCTTGCGGAGGTGAAGTCGGTGAGTAGTCCGGTAGTGTGAAAGTGTGGCTTCGTCGAGGAGCGTGGTGTTGCAGGAATTTTGCTAAGCAGTCGTCAACATCAGGAGCTGCGGTATGCAACTCTGCTCTTCGTCCGGCAAGAGCACGTCACGTTGCATCATCGCCTCACTGTAACGAGTCTAGCTCGCTGGACGGCGGTACCCGAGATGGCGGTTCGGCATATTGTCTGCGTGTGGATCGAAGGTCACTGTCTCTCAGAGCCAGCTCTCTGGACGCCTTCCTCCTCTCCTCAGTCTCAGGAAGCGTTCGCTGACGTCAGATGGTGAGGCTGTCTACTTCTGCGGTAACTCGCTTGGTCTTCTCTCCAAGCGCGGACGTAAGCTTGTGATGGAGGAGCTCGACACATGGTCTACGTCGTGAGTATCTCTTGTCTTTCGTTTGCTTCCTCTCGGCATGATTCACCCACGTGGGGGCAAGAGCCGCAATCTGTTTGTTGGCAGTGATTCACATTTCGAGACTGCCACCTAGCCATGCCACGGACCAGTCGTTCGTGGCAACTGTACC
Source organism: Trichosporon sp. DN520 (assembly GCA_030347605.1). Lineage (NCBI taxonomy): Eukaryota > Fungi > Basidiomycota > Tremellomycetes > Trichosporonales > Trichosporonaceae > Trichosporon > Trichosporon sp. DN520. The sequence continues at coordinate 43,624 of JASJUY010000044.1, read as the reverse complement.
CACAGCACTGTAGCTAACATGCAGCGCCGTCACTGGCCACTTCAAGCACAAGTACGGCCGCCCCTGGAAGCACGTCGATGCTCCTATCACCCCCATCATCGCCGACCTCGTCGGGGCCAAGGAGTCTGAGGTCTCGCACTCCGGAACCCTCACCGGCAACCTCCACAACCTGTTCACGACCTTCTACCGCCCGACGAAGAAGCGCTGGAAGATCGTGATTGAGCGCGGTTCGTTCCCGACGGATTGGTACGCTGCGCACTCGCACCCCAACCTGCACTCAGACGTCCTCAGCAAGGAGCAGATCGAGCAGGCGATCATCCCTCTCGAGCCGCGTGAGGGCGAGGACACCTTCCGCACGGAGGACATTCTGAAGGTGATCGAGGAGAACGGAGACGAGATCGCGCTTGTCTGGCTTCCGATCGTGCAGTACTACACTGGCCAGTTCTTCGATGTCGAGCCCCTCTGCAAGAAGACGCACGAAGCCGGTGCCATCTTTGGTCTGGACATGGCCCATGGTGTCGGCAACGTGAAGATTGAGCTCGACAAGTGGGGTGTCGACTTCGCTGTCTGGTGCACTTACAAGTACCTGAACGCCGGCCCGGGCGCGATCGGAGGCTTCTTCGTGCGTGATGGTCTCGACGACGGTGGTCGTCGCCTTGCCGGCTGGTGGGGCAACGACCCTGCCACGCGCTTCGAGATGAAGGAGCAGTTCCAGGCTACTCCGGGCGCCAAGGGATACCAGCACTCGTGCACCTCCACTTTCGGCACCATCCCGCTGCTCGGCACGCTCGAGATCATCAAGGAAGCGGGCTTCGACAACCTGCGCAAGAAGGCCGACAAGTTGACGAACACGCTGCAGGAGCTGCTTGAGGCGTCGCCGTACTACGTCAAGGGCGTGCCGAAGGAAGGCGACAAGAAGGTCGGCTTCCGCATCCTCACCCCCGATGCGCCGTGGCGCGGCACTCAGCTGTCGATCGAGATCCTGCCCCGCATCAAGGGCACGATGCCTCGCGTTTTCGACCGCATGCTCAAGCAGGGCCTCGTCGGCGACGAGCGCTTCCCGTACGTGATCCGCCTGTCGCCTGTTGTTCTGTACAACACGTTCTCAGAGGTCGGTCGCGCCGTTGACATCCTGAACCAGGCGCTTCGCGAGGAGGAGACGGAGCAGCAGCAGCAGTAAGACTCATAGAACATCCTACCTCTCCCAACCATCTTGCTATCTTTTGGCATCTCACGTGTAGCTTTGTAAGGAAATGACGCATGACGCAAGGCGTCTAAAGTATTGTCAGTTTATGCACCAATTTTGGGGTCACTGCGAGCCTAACAGACTAACTAGTTAAGCGCTTGCATGGTGCACGGCCCAGGTGGAGTGTCTCAGATATTCTGGGACGAGGGTGTGAGGGTAAGCAGCTTGTTATAGCATGTAACCCAAAAGTGAAGCAATTGTGTGGACCTGACGGATGGGTCTGATCCGTTCTATCATCTGACTAGAGGGCTCTTTCCCAGAGAGACGCAGAGACACCGAGGAACAGAGATCTGGAAGTGAGTGCGTGTGTCAGCGGCTGGGAACGTTTGGGTTGCCCGTCGACATGGGTATGTGAGCGTTAAACTCTGGATGCCGGAAACGTGCAGACGTCGCCAGTGGGCGGAAGTATGAGACGCAAGGGGAAAGTGCAGAGTATCCGCGTTCCAGAAGCAGGTCGCATGTCGCTAGCAAGGTCGAGCGCGGGTGGAGCTCAGAGTCGGAAGGAAGTGGCTGGGAGCTGAGGAAGGGGTTGGCCCCGCGCGGCTCCTCGTTGCTCTGGTCGCAGGTCTGGGCGGTCTAGGCTGGCTGGCTGGCTGGGCAGGCCCCGGGACGCCCTGGTTAGTAGTCTTCCTTCTGTACCTTCTGCGCCTTCCTAATGCAGCCTGGATGCTGAGATACAACTCAACCCGCTACATCCTTCCCGCCCAACTTACCACACCTTTGCTAGCTCTGCTCTTACTCTGACCTCACAGGCGAATGCCCGTTTCCGCGCATCGCCTCGTTGGCCCTACTGAATCTTTCAAGCAGATAACCTCGAGCGACCCACCCCTTCGTTCAAATTGACGCTTTCCGCGCTGGCTCCCTTGAACGGGATCGATGAATCGTACGCTTCAATGGCCTCTTACACAAGAGGGTGCACCAAAATAATTTCATCTTACGCCAGAAGCACCGGCACACAGGTATCAGGTATCGGGTATCCGGCAGATTTCGAGGGTCTGGCCTAGCTCGCCTTCCCCCTCCCTTCCTTTCGCATTCGGGTCCAGGCAGACGGACACTGTAACGGCGCCGGATGTCGCGGTCGCTGTACGCTGCGATGCGAAGCAGATGTGCACGTGCTAGTGCGCCGTTTGCACTGTAGACGAGCGTCAATGCGACGATGGCATCCCGTGCCCCACCCGTGCTTGATGACTCACGTTATGCTCTCACATAAGCCAAGCTTGAACGGCTCGCTCGTCGCCTCCGCTGTATTGCCGTCCAGCTTGTGAGCGCAAAAGCCCGTTCCTTGCTCTCATGCCCTAATACCCTCATGCCCTTGTTTATTTAGCTTCTCGGGGCTCACCATAATAACCCCACGCGTCTCAAACGATAGCGTACGCAGCCCGTATGCCCGCCGATCTGAACCATGCGAGCTGTAAATAACTATGATCCGGCGGCTCACGGCTCACGCTGAGTGGCCCCTGTTCTTCCCACCGGCACTGGCTGAGACGCTACGGCTCTCTCTCTCTTCAGATTATTCGTTCGCGTCGCGTACCCTCCCCTCATCGGCATGCATGCCGTCAACGAGGCAGCGCATGGCTGCAGACGAAGTGCATGTAGTGCGCCTCGTGTCCATCTTTGCCCGGGTTGCCCGGGCGTATCGCCTTGAAGCCTTCTTTGGTTGCCGGCTTCCCTCCTTCCCTCGACCCCTCCCACCTCCCACGGCATCACGTTGACGCTCCCATCCAGACACCTGCCTTATCGACGGCCCACCTGACAGCGTCCAGCTGGCTCACCCGACCCAGATCAACGGATGGATGGCCAGTTGGACTGATCAGCGTTGCGTTGTGTTTCTTTTCTATTCTCATCTTCTTTCCAACTATAGCACAGCGCAGCACCCAGCTCAAAGCTCGACTTTAGGCTAGCGCTGCCGAACGTGTCCCGATCTGGCCGCCGGCTTCCTTCCAACTTTGCACCTTCCTCGAGACGGCCATCACGGCATCCTTAACCATACTTCGGCCACCCCCTCTTCATCTCAACCTGCAGCGACATCGTTACGGCCATCGAGGAGTGGCGATGCGCTCCCTCATCCCGTCGCCGCTCAAGCTGGCGCGCTTGGCGCTGCTCATCATTACGCTGGCGGCTCTCCTCCACGTCTCGCTATGGTACGCCCGCCTACTCCATGTTTCGCACTCACCTTCTTCAAGGAAAGGCAGCGCCGGAGCTGTTGGCCGAATCTTAGAACGCCTTAAGGCGGCGCAGACCCAGCACGCCGCCGGTGGTGCGACAGCTCATGCCGGAGCGATCGGCGCTGCCCGTCACGACGGCAGCGGGCGCTGGGGACGTTGGGGAGGTCGCGGCGGCCAGGTCAGCCTCGACCAGGGCAACGGAGAGAAGCACAAGGTGCTGGCGAATGGCATGCTTGAGACGAATCCGGCCGCGCCACACCCGATCTACCAGCTCGTCCGCGATGCCCAAGCCCGATGGGAGAAGAAGCTCGCAAAGGCGAGCCGAAGTCTGCCAGAGGCTGTCGGCGAGTATCGACGGCGCTACGGCCGCGACCCGCCGGCTGGCTTCGAGGCGTGGTGGGCCTACGTCAAGCAGAAGAACGTGCAGTTGCCAGATGAGTATGACCAGATTGTGAGTAGACCCAAGACTGTCATGATGTTTTGACCCTACCTCCCGTCCCTTCCTTCATCTGTCACATGCCACTCCGAGACTACCGCTTTGTCTCACACTGCCGCTGTTACCTTCATCTCTCTCGGCCGAGCTAACCTCAGACCCGCGATCTTGAGCCATTCTGGGCCCTTCGCGCCTCACGTCTGCGCGCACTCGCCAGCAAGGCAGGAGAGCGTGAGGGGTTCTTCACCCTGGCATGCCGACGCGGCCGCTGCACCGCCGAGATTTTCAACGAGGAGGAGCTCGACGGAGAGGTGCGCCGAGTCGCGCAGGAGCGAGCCCAGGCTCAGCTCGACCTGCTCAAGCCGGTTGAGAAGTACATTCCCGATGTTGAGGTGCCGATGTATGCGCACGACACGCCATGGCAATTTGTCGGGCACGACATGCGGTCCAACATGATCGATTCGGCCTCGCTGGGAGAGTGTGAGTATGAGCGGAGCATATCCCAGCTTTTCTTTTCGGTCAGGCATCGCAGAGGGAGCTGGGATCGGCGTTTAATGATCGCTTGCTGACATTAGACTATGACGAGAGCTCGGAGATCGACAAGCAGCACGTCGGCTGGGCGTCAGCATGCCCGCTAACGCGGCCACTTCGCTCTTACGACCGCGCTAGCTATAAGACACCCGACCACATCTTCGTCTCGTCGCATGCGCTCTCGATGGACCCGTGCCAGAACCCGTCTCTCGTGGACACGCAGGGCTTCTTGCTCGGATACGGCCGAGGTCCCGGGCCAGCGTCGACGATCTATCCGGCGCTGTCACTGTGCAAGACGAGTCTGCACGCCGACGTGCTCGGTGTCGTGCACGAGGGCTGGACGGAGGACATCGGCCCCGATCCCGAGTGGGAGGAGAAGGACGGCAAGGTCCTCTGGCGAGGAAGCAACACCGGCGTCTTCGCGAAGAAGAACTACGGGCAGATGGAGGACGGCGCATGGACGCGAAGCCAGCGCATGACGCTGGTAGCCATGACGCAGCGGTCGGACGGCACACGGTCCGTGCTCACCCCCTCATCACCAGGCAAGGCGGTCGGTCCCGCCGAGGAGCAGTCTTATGCCGAGCTGAACCGCGTCATCGACGTAGGCTTCACAGCGCCAGCAGTGCAGTGCTCGCCCGAGCTCTGCGCAAAGATCGAGCGCGAGTACGCGTTCAAACCCCGCGTCGACCGGCCCGAACACAACCGCGCAAAGTATCTCCTCGACGTAGACGGCAACGGGTGGAGTGCGCGGTTCAAGCGCCTCATGTCGTCGCGCAGCGCCGTGCTGAAGGCCACGATTTTCCCAGAATGGTACGCGGACCGCGTCCAGGAGTGGGTCCACTATATCCCCCTCAGGGCCGATATGGAGGACCTGTACGACGTGACGCAGTTCTTCCTGGGCGGCAGCGCTGATGACGAGCAAGGCCGCCAGCAGCGCGACGCGATGGGGAAAGAGATTGGCGAGGCGGGGAGGGAATGGAGCCTCAACTTTTGGAGACACGAGGATATGGTCGCGTACCAGTTCCGCCTGGTGCTTGAACTCGCGAGGCTCATGAGTGATGACAGGGCCGGGGCGAGCTATACCCCGCCTATGAGCGATGGGGATATCTTCTAGGCAACCGGGCGACGAGACGACTAGGCGACTAGTCGGCTCAATGTGTGTGAGTAGAGTGCGTGCTGCCCCTTAGAGCGCAGACGCAAGGTCGCTGGGCAGTGTACATGGCCTGCATAGTGTATGGATATTGTTACATAGAGTGAGATCACATGGATATATGTGCTCATGCTGCGAGTGTCGCGCTGCACTTTTAAATCGGGACGATACCGTCATGAGGATTGAGCCTGGGCTTGACTAGTTTGAAGGCAAAGACCAGCAAGAAGCCTGAGTTTCTAAGATGTCCGCTTGAGTCGCCGCTTGGCGAGCAGTGGTCTCGTCGGTCACCTCTCCCTCCGGACCGTTGCTCAGAGACCTAAGGTCGAGGCCAGTTTGAAGCCGACTATTGCTCCGAAGGCACAGCTTGTTCGAGGGCTGACATCTGTCGAGTGGCCGGGATCGACTAGCTGTCCGTCCCTTCCGAAGTCTCCGGAGCGTGTGCCGTTGGGTGAACCTCGCCGACCGCCTCAAGAGCAGCCCTCAGCGCCGCCTCCTCCTGCGCCGTCGTCGACACCTGCTCAGCCTGCATCGCCTGCGCCAGGGCAAGCTGTTCAGCTGCCTGCCGCTGAGCATCAGAGAGGCCGTCGAGGGGGTGTGCAGTGTCGTCTGCTGCTCCCAACCGCGGCCCTCCTGCCTCATGTCCACCCGTCACCCCATTTTCCCCCCGTCCTTCTGGCCCAGGGACGGCCGATGCTTCGCTTGCACCGCCGAGATCGGCTTCTCCCTCTCCCTGAACGCCGATCCCTCCAACTTCAGCCGCGGTCTCGTTCGCGCCTCCAGAAGCGGCCTCGTTGACCTCCGGGCCAGTTGACATCTCTGTATCCGTGGCAGTTCGTGCTTGTCCTTGCCCATCCTGCGCTGTCGGTGCTGCTGGTGCAGCTGCGGGTGCCGGTCCGGGTGTCTGTCCTGCTTGTGTCACTCCGGCTGGCGCCGGCATCGGTTCAGGCTGCGCTGCCTGCCCCGCCTCCGCCTCCGCCTGCGGCTGCGGCTGCGGCTGCGCCGGTGCATGCCCAAACATAGCCATAGCATTAGCATGCACCGCGACAGCATGAGCGCCCATCTCCTGCTGCGCCTGTGCGGCCTGCATTGCTCCATGGGCCTGCTGTGCTCCAATGACCTGCTGCACCTGCTGCAATTGAGCCTGGGCAGCCTGCTGAGCGGCCACCTGGCCCGGTGTGAGGTCCATGTCGTCCACATTTGCCAATTGCGCCTGTAGCGACTGCACGCGCTGTATGAACTGCGAGCGCGCGTGCTGGTGTGCCTGGTATTGCTGGGTGATTTGCACGTGCTCGTGCGCCATTTGGGCGAGGTACTGGTGCATTAGGGATTGCACTTGTTGCTGCAGGTGGACTTGGATTGGCAGGAGGAGGGGCGCGGGCGGGGCGGTCATGTTGGACGCGCTGGCCGGGCCGTGTCCTGCGCCGGGACCACCGCCGGCTGCGTTGGACATGCCACCCGCGGCGCTGACTCCGTCGTCGCCGCCATCATCAGGAGGTGCTTCGCCGGTCCCTCCTGCCTCTCCGGCTCCAGTTTCGCCATCACCGTCCCCGTCAGCAACGCCTTGAGCGCCATCAGGAGCGGGAGCGCCGCCTCCGTCGATGTCGTCGTCCAAGTCAGTTCCCGCGCCCGGCGGCGTACCGATGATCTCGTCGTCTTCGGGCCCAAACGCGGCCCAGGTCTCCTGATCGCTGCCAAACTCGCCAGGACCAGCAAACTCGTCCTCCATGCCATAGGACACGAATTCGTTCGGGCCGCCAAACTGCTGCACAAAGTCCTCCCTGTAGGCGACGATGATTCTGTCCCTCTCCTCCTTCGTCATGGCGCGGGACTCGACTCCCGGCTCGACTGCGCGCCAGTCCTCGTCGGCCTCTCCCAGGAGGACGCGCACGCCTTCGGGTACCTTGAGCCCTTCGAGGTCCTTGGCCGAGTTGCACACGAGCTCAAACTGCTTCGTGAGCGGGTGCGAGGGGTACTTTTTGAACGATCGTGCGTTTGTCGTCTTCCAGATCGTGACCTCCTCTGCTCCGCGGTCAGGCCAGTCTAGCGGGCCGAGGCGCAGGTCGCGCACAGGCATGCAGGTCGAGGACGAGGTGGAGGCGAAGGCATCGTCGGGGTCGAGGCCGCGGGCCATGCGCAGTCGGATGTGTGGGATAGGCAGAGCGGCCCAGAATCGGTCCTCGTGTGCGACGCTCGCTGCCTGTCGATCCCGGAAGACGAGGTAGAGCGCCTCTGGCGGATGTGCGCGGAAGTGGTCCAGCAGGCGCCAGCGCAGTTTCAGCACGAGTTGTGCCCGGTGATCGTGCAAGTTTAGGGGCAGGGCTTCGTACGCCTCCACCATGGCTGCACGGAAGTCGAACGGCCGTCCTGTCGATGCGTACAGCGGCCGGTCGCTCAGCCAGCGTGCGGCTTCCTGTCGTCTGAGCGTATCACGGCAGTACACCACGTCCATCATGGCGCGGTATTCCGCGTGGGTGAGCGCGTCCGTGTCCCATTCCCCATCTTCGGTTCGCAGCGTGCTCGGCCGCTCGAACGCGGGGGGCACGTACGGCTCCCACTCATCTGACGCTGGCTCATCCGGGACAGGGTTCGGGTACGCGCCGTTCTCGACGTAGCGCGGCCTCTGCGCCAGCGCGCGCGGTGTCATGTCTGCTCGCTGTCCGTCGCACGTCCGCTCGTTGAGCATGGCGGTCCACCAGTACGACATGTCGTCCGTGCTTGGCCGAAAGTCGTGCGGCTGACTTTTGAGGCCAAAGGGCTGGATAACGTCCTCGGGGTCCTTGATGCTGCCGACAATGGTTCGGTCGGGGCGCGAACACCGCTCAGCGGCATTTAAGAGATGACCTGTCCGGTCCGACGCGAGGTTCATGAGGAGCAGCTCCAGCCGCAGCTTCTTCACACCGCTGGCCAGCCGCAGCGTCTCGAGTAGAATGACGGCGTCGAACCCCTTGAACACGGGAACGTCTAGTAGGGACAAACTCCAGAGGTTGGTACAGAGCGACAACAGCTCGGGAATCCGGCAGTCCAGGGCGGCTTCCTCGTCTCGCGCAAAGGACTCCAGGTGCCGTCCAGGCCGCAATGTCAGATGTCGGACGTCGGAGAAGTGAGGCGCGAGCCGAGAGAGTCGTCGGCCATCTCCTCCGTCAAGGAGAGCATACAGGTTGTCAAAGTTGAGATGCGGATGTGCCCAGAAAGACCTCCGCGCCAGTGGCAGGAGTCCACGGCAAACGAGCAGCGGCGTGATAAGCCCACGGTGCCGATCGGTCTTGTACCAGTCTGGTGTCAGCTTTACGGTCACAGGGTAAGAAAGCTCACCGTCGTGCAAAAGGTCATAGTAGAAGTCGAATATGCGGCCGATAAGCTCAAATGGAAGCTTGATCTGGGGCTGGTTCGCTGTCTTCCCCGGACTTGTCTTCCCTGCGATGTCGACCTCAATACCGGCTGTATGGTCACCCGTCGCGGAACCGTTCGTAGTCGCCTTCGGCGTCTCCTCCAACGCCAGCTCAGAGGGCCCTATCCCGTCCAATTCCATAGCCTCTTCACCGTCAGCAACCACCCGCGCGCGCTTCGCCACCCCTCCATCATCATCCGGTCCTGGACGTCAGCTTGAAGATCCTCCTCGGGAAGCTCACCGCTCCGTTTCCTAGCCAGAGCTTCACTGACTTCGTTGGCCATGCCGCAAGTCCGATGCGATGGCAGAGCGATAGCGCACAGTGTGCAGGGAGTGAAGAGGAGGAAGACACGTACCACGTACCACGCAACGATGTTCGGTTGCACCTTTGACGTTCCGAAGCGCGTCTCGGTCCCAGCTCAGCTTAGAGCACATGGATGTGGCTGCGACCCCACGGGGTTGTTCGACTGAGGAAGTGGCGACGGGAGCGGAGAGTGGGAGAACTCCGCTTTGGAAGTATATAGGTCTGCTCTGAGAGCCTGCTTTCATCCAAGGCCACTTAGCTCAGTTGGTTAGAGCGTATGCTTAACACGTGCTTTTCACGCGATCTCCGCGTGGTCAAGACGAGTCACGCATAAGGTCGGCGGTTCGACCCCGCCAGAGGTCATGTTTTTGGATCTCGGCTTAGTCTTACCGAACGTCTTCCCGTCTACCCACACCTAAACCGCATCTTCACGGCACTAGTGTTCTTCTTTATGCAGAACGGCAGAGGCAGTCTGAAGCCAACGTCAGGACCTATCATCGACGAACCCGTGATCGTCGAAAACTGATGTGAGTGAAGCCTCTCGTAGATCGAGCGTGGCAGCTCGACTTCCATTGAGTGACCGTTGGCTGCGCTTCGATACCGATCACCAGGCGCAAGTACATCTCTGAATGGAGGTGCTTCGCACTGAGGGCCACAACCGGCAGGCATTCAAGTCCATGCAACCAGCTCATATCCCATAACATTCTATCGGAAGAGACCGATCATTGTCCAAAGAAGGAAAATACAGGGCCACATAAGCGTTCGTTTGGACTTGGTCCCTCAAACCCGACACCGAACCGCAATCCCCTTGCCCCTCTGCGCCCCCTCTTTCCTTCCCTAATGCTCGCCCCTCTGCGCCCCTCGGGGCCATGGGACGGCCATGGAACGTCTAGAAGGTGTGGAATGTGTGGAATCGGAATTGATGGTAACTTAGGGAAGTGGCTGGAGCGGCACTGACGCCGTGGCGGTGTGGCGCCGGTGCCATCTCTGCCCTCTCTGCCCTCTCTGCCCCCTCTGCCGCCTCCGACGCCGATGGCACTGTGGCTTACTTGCACCGACGGCTCCTCGATGACTTGATGGCGACCAGGGGGACCCAGGAGAAGATCGGGCGATCGATGATGGCTCTCATGGCGACCAGGGACGGATCGAGGCCCTGTTTTGGGCCCTTGGTGTGGCGCCGATACATATTTGTTTGCCATGTCTTTCAGCTTGCCGAAGTCTCATGCCTTCCTCGCCCTTATGACCACTGAGTCCTTCTGCCTCTTGCACTCTGTCGCAGCTGCCTCCGCTGTCGGAGTCGACGGGGGGCGGGGTCGAACGAAGATTCTGCCGATGTGATTGAATTGGTGTGGGAAGTGGCCATGCTTCCATGCTCCGCGGCAGAATGCACATGTCGAGTGATGGACCCATGTGCATGACAGCAGTTCGCTGTTGCCGTCACCTGTCCTTCTTGGACAGTCACCATCTGCTGCGATCGACATCTGTCGTCAGTCGTAGCTGAGGTCCATTGTTCTGTGGTCAGTAACTCGGAATGCAGGATCGAGAAGCTCGTTGTCTGAGTCAAACTGTGTCAGTCGGTGCACCCGCTCCACTCGCACAATGATGGGTCTTGTGACATGCATATATAACAGATACGTGCTTACAGATACCGCCGCGCCACAGTGTCGTGTGTATGGACATGATGCGTGAATGGATTTATTAGGCGGGCGGGGCGGGCCAGGTGTTGCTCAAGGCAGCTATCCTGTGTAGTAATATAGATATACGGGAGGATGGGTCGATCGGGTCAAGGATCATTGTTCGTAACGAGTTGCAAATCGCTTTCGTGCAAAGCGCGGAAGATGAGATACAACCCTTAGCGCAAGGGTGTGCAGGTGGTAGTGCAGATCAGATGCGGGCGGGAGATACGTGCTGAGATGGTGGTATGATGCTGGCGAATAGGCAGATGATGGGTGGTGAGGTCAAAGCGGACGAAGATGAGAAGCTAGGAGGCGCCTCGGAAGCGCTCCCAGCTCACTACACTCGCGGTCACTTAGACAGCCATCTTGTTGGTAGCCTGGGCGGGAGGAACGTAGTGCGTCGACATGTTTGCGAGGTAGTTCTCGACACGCTCCATGCGGTCGCGCATGTCCATCTGGTAGCCGTAGGTGAAGCCGTCGTCGTCGCAGTCGGGGCCGAGGTTGGTCTCGTACTTGATGTACTTGAGGATCCAGAAGAAGGCGGCAGCGAGGGCGGCACCGCACAGAGGGGCAATCCAGTAGATCCAGTGGTAGCCGGGGAAGTGGTGGTTGACGACGGCGGGGCCGAGCGAACGGGCCGGGTTGAGCGAGCCACCGGTGTAGTTGACGGAGAACATCTCGCAGATGAAGAAAGCGAGTCCGATACCGATAGGCGCGATGAAGGTGGCACGGTTCTTGAAGCCGGCAAGGAGGAGAATGGCCGAGACAAGCATGAAGGTCATGAAGAACTCGATGAAGAAGCCACGAGAGATGGAAGCACCACCGCCGAGAGTGGTCTCAGCGAGCAGAGGGCCGGGAGTAAGGACATCGGCGAGAGCAGCGCCGGCAAGGCCACCGATGAGCTGCGTGACGAAGAGCAGGAGACCGCGGACAGGGGTGATGGCACCGACGAGGACAAAGGCAGTGGTGACAGCAGGGTTGAAGAGACCTCCGGAAATGCGGAAGAACATCCAGACGGTAGTTCCAAGGGAAGCTCCGAACATGGTGGCGATGTAGAACCTGATCGTCGTCAGCATGTGTGCACGGACCGCAAGACCGAGGACGCATGGAGCGGCATGCGGCAGCGGCGTCGGAGGAAGGCGACGGACGGCGGTGGTTGACGTCACGGGGCTCGCGGGGCCTGGGCTGAACCGAGTGATCGGAGATCGGGGCCAGACCCGCTAGAGCCGCACGCCAGATCAAATCACGTAACGGGTGCTTTTTTTTGTTTGGAACAGCCCTGATTTGTATCGCTGCTCACCCTGGTAGTGATGAGCGAGCGAGCTTGAGGCGAGCATCACCCATGACGTCCATGCGGCCATGCTCCAGCCGTCCGGCCATGTCGAGTGGCCCCACTTGACGCGCAGCCCGACATTTCCTCACGACAAATCCGCTACTGCGCTCCGTCTAAAACTTTGAGTACTCACAGGTTGGAGGTGTTGAAAGTCGAGGCTCCGTCCTTAACGAGGCCAGTGACAGAGTTCTGAGCCTGCAGAGCAACATTGGTGCCACCGAGGGAGAAGAAGAGGAAGAGGGTGGTGCCAACAAACTCGCCCAAGCAGGCAACAGCGTCTGAAAAGTTAGCATGGAGATCGTCACTTGAATTGCCATGCCACATGTCACGTCACATGTAAGACCATCGTTGTTCCAGCGTCTGGCCGCATCCAGACTCGTCCGAGCAGGCGTGCATAGCATTCCGCAATGCAGTGGTGCGGTAGTGCAGTGGTAACCGACTGGCACGGACGCATCAATGGATGTCGCAAGAGTGCTCGCGGCAATTCCAGAACGCTCTCGGCGATACCAAGTCCAGTGGAGCAACTTGTGCGCTGTACAGCACTTGTGGCGAGCCCGGCTCAGACGCTGGGTAAGCTACCTGGCCCGTGCAGCCAAAAAGACCGCATAGCACCTCCCACAGCTGTCATGAGAAGCTTCGCGCGGGTCAAGTCGCACCGAGTGCATGACATCCAGAGCACAGACTCATGCTGCAGCACGGTTCGGACGGTACACACAAGCGGCTGCGGCTGCGACCATAAAAATTCGGTCAAATCCGCAAGACGCTAAGCTGGTGTGGCATTTGCGGGATGGGCTGCTGCCATTCCTGCCAGCGACTTGAGGAGCAACACCGCGGTGGCCACATGCCAGCACAAGATAGCAGAGCCAGGATGTGATGCAGGCAAGCAAACGAGCGATCCGAAGGGGAAAAGGCACAGAAGGAGACGGAAGCGACGAGGCAAACAGATGGGTTTGTTTGGTACCAGTTCGGCACCGGTAAGCGTACTCACGGTTCTTCACGACAAGGTCACCGGGGGCGGTCGTCTGAGGAGCCTCGCGGGTCTTCTCGTTGACGTGCGTCGAGTGGTTGGAGAGGTCTCCGTTGTGTGTCGGGAGCATGGTGTCGGACATGTTGACAGAGTTTGGCTGAGTCAAAGTCGAGAGTAGGTGTGCGAGTAGCTAGAAGAGAGGAAGGGCGGCGAACAAGGAGCCTGGGCTAGGCGATGTATGCCAGTAGGAGCGTTATCGATTGCAGAGCGATGGAGGAGATAGAGCGAGGCAGCGTCTTATATAGAGATGACCTTCCTCGGGGTGGAAGGCGTCGAGGGCCACCGGAGAAGACAGCAACCGGGCAGCGGCAGACAAGACAAGCAGGCGACGGGCAGGCACAGACAGACATGCAGGCAGGCAGGCAGTGAGCGTGCGGGCGGGCGGACGAGATAGGTCCTCGATCCTCAAGGGCAAGCCCTTGCGTTGGTTGCCCCTGGCGTACCTGCGTGATCCTCCTGTTGCAGGCCGCAGGATCGTGAAGGATGGAGGTGGGTCGGGCCTGGGTCGGGGGTCGGGTCAGTCAGGCAGCATGCTCCAGGCCGAAGAAAGACACAGACGCAGAGACGCAGAGAGAGAGCGACGAGCACGTCAGGTCAGACTGGCGCAGGCGCATCTGGCCGTCAAGTTTAGCTTGGCCCATGGCTTTGCTCTGCATCCTCTGGCTTGGAAGACATGACGCCAGGAACAGCTAGGGCTTAGGGACAGCTGAGGAACAGCACCCCTCAGGGTCTGGGTCTGGCGGCAGTAAGCCAGTCAGCCGGCGGAGCCGAGTCGTCTGCACCTTAGGATCCTGGATGTGCACCAAGAGCCAGGGGTCGGTATGCTGAGCGTCATGTGCCTAGAACCCTGTCCACGGCCTTCCTCCGCTTCCTCTGCAGCCGTCCGTCGAGAACAGTCGAGCCTGCCATGTCCTTGCCCCTGCGTCTGTACCTGCGTTCCCTTCAGCCTTTTCCTGCACACCCATGCATGACTTTTTCCGCTAGGCAGTCCTGTAGTCTGCCAGTCCGGCAGTACCCAGGATCAAGCCCAAGATGGGTTCACAGATCGCGCGAATCGAAGCATGACATTGCCCCACTGCAACGGCGAGTGAGCGAGGATCGCGGTGCGAGAATCTCTCTCGTTGCCGCTGTCTTCGAATCTGAGTTCGCGATTCGCGAATTGTCGGGCAAAAACGAATCCGGCGAGGGTCATGAGGGCCATGGATCAGACACCGGTAGATAGACGCTCGCTCTGTCTCTCTGCTGTCATGCCTTTGCCACCAACTTGAGCTTAACGCTTGGACTGCAGCATCGAAAAAAAGTCGAACAGAACTTAAACAGGCCAGTGCATTCCGGCACCGCCTGGTGGTGTCTCGTCATGGCCGTCATGCTAAGTCGCCCGATGCTGTCATGGCTGTCATGGACGAGGTGAGCGTGTAACGAGCCGTGTTATCTTGCATCTGCCGGCATGGTGACCGTGCAACACGCTGCGCGACGGTACACGGTGGCACTACTGTGACGTAGCCCTCTCGAATCTCGGAGGTGAATGACGGGGCAGCCGACCACTTTATCGATCATTGAGTGTGCGAGCATACCGCCAGCTCGGCAGTCCGCAAGCCGCAATCGAAAGGCCGGACTGGCCTTTGCTGTTCCGCATACCCAGCCAGGAGCAGGAAGGCAGAGTGCTGGCTGCTGGCTGGAGGCTACAGGGCTTGGCAGGCAAATCCAAGACATGTACCACCCAAGACAGGATCGTCGGAGTAAGGAGCCGGCCGTCTCAAGTCAAGGTTCACTGAAGCGCTCTTAGACGGGCCCTCGTCAGGTCACGACTGAATCGTCGCAGCGTAGATTGATCCGTCTGTGCAAAAGCCGTAGGGCACGTAGGGAAGTCATTCGGAGCTGCTCATGTTAGCTCAACTTTGCTTTGATTGAGTAGCAATCGCTCTGCTCTGCTCCGGATCACATCACGGAGCAGCGCGATCGCGGCGAGGCACAAAGCAAGGCATGGCAGAGAGCGTAGATTAATCTCGCCAACTCTATTCCAGACCCCATGGCAGTCCCTGATTCGCATGGGAAAGGGGGCGGCGGCTGATTCCGTGCCACGACTGTGCACTGGCCTCAGGCTCAGGCTCGAGCAAAGCCAGAGCCGCACGACATTCTAATGCACACACAGAGAGAGGTCTGTGTGCATCAGATCGGCGCCGGGCGGGCGCGACACGACTCGCGATATGAGACGGCAGTCGGTCGTCGGTCGAGCGTGAGTCGCACTCCTCTGTGCTATCTTCGGCTCAATCCCGTCCCTGTGCAGCCGCTCGTGCCCCCTTTGCATGCCCCATGCTGCATCTGCGCGGCACATTGGTCGCCATGCGGCAAATGCCAGCGTGTGCAGGATATGCAGGATGCTTGTGCCGTCACCCATGCGCCCTACTAACTGCTAGGGCGTCGGCTGCAAAAACAGGAACACGCTACCCTCAGACCGTTGCAGTTCCGCCAGTGCGGCAGCACTGTTCTTTTTCTGGGCTTCTGTGCGCGCTGCGCTTTACGCTTCGTGCGTCGGCCGCGATCTGTACCGAAATTGCTGTGCAAGATGCTCGGGGCACGGCCTATCTATTCTGCGCTGCGTGCGACGAGGCTCTGCTGCAAAATTTTTGCACGATACCGTCGACTGATGGCGTCCGAATGGGTGGTGTTGGCTGGCGGCAGCGCGTAGAAGGTGCGGATCGCACCTTGCTTCGGTGATCAGCCTCAGGTGTGTTCATCCTGTGGCCTGTGGCTTACTGGCATGAGGCGATCAAATGAGGTGAGGGTCACCAATGGCGCCAAAACGAGAATGCGACCATCCGCGCCCTGCCAGTTGTCCAATCAGTACGACAAGGTACGCATGGTAGAGGTGCAGCCATGGCTTGCTGGCTGATGAGAGACAGCTCGGCATTGCATTCCATAGCACGGCCCTTGCAAAGGTCCCAGACTTGTTCCAGCCGTGGACGGAGGGAACGCACGACCAAATCATCCCAGCCATCAGGCCCGCAGATCCCCGATCTGCCAAGCCCCGCCAGCGAAGCTGTAATTCATTCATACTTTCATGCCACTACTTGGCCTCTAGCCTAGCTCTCTGTCATTCTGCAGTGTGCTTATCGAAGGGAGTAGGAATTGGCCGCCTCCGTCTTGTGGCGCCCTTCATTACAGCACAGTGCTACTAACATCGCCTTCCTTCGATCGAAGCGGGGCTAGCATTAGGCGTCATTAAGGACGCTGTTCAATATTGAGCTAATCAAGCAAAGATGCAGAACGGAGATGAACGCACGGACAAGCATCTGTACCAAAACATCTGCATTCACTGTTCAGGGTTAACGACCCTGGCGCATATGAGCTCATCAGAAAGTCACTAGCGCTCTGACAATCTCTTTCCATCGGTTGCACCTCGTGCTTCACTCTGTGACACGCTGAAGCCGATTTCAGCATGGCTGTAGGCCTGTCCGACAGTCACTTTGTCCCCTGATAAGGCCTGAAGCTCGCTCATGTGATGAGTTTCGGTCCTCTTCGCGTTCCAGATACAGATAGGCACTCGCAGCAGCCATCTCGAAAAGCTGCTATTCTGGTCTAGAGACGTTCGGTACCGCCGATCTTCCGCTATCGACCCGCTATTGGGGAGCCTCGGAGCTCCGGCTACGGCGACCCTGTCCGCTCTGCAACTGGCGGTCGTTAGCCTCGGGGTGGGTGGATCTGCGGCCTTTTCTGGGTCGGCCACGCCTGCACTTTACCGTTGGAAGCAAAGCTTGTTAGCTCGGGGGCTCGCAGAAGACATTCTACCGCTTTGGCCAAACACTGCACATCCATTTAGGGACACAGGGTCCAGACTTCCCTCCAGGAAACAAGAGTACCTGATCATCCACCCATGATACCCTGGTTCGCTTGCGTACTCCCTGGCCCAATTGACCCGTACCACAACTTTCGTGCATAGGACGGAAAGGACCGGCAGTATTGCCGTATCTGCATCATCAGCCTAAAGAT
This sequence comes from Trichosporon sp. DN520, assembly GCA_030347605.1. Taxonomy (NCBI): domain Eukaryota; kingdom Fungi; phylum Basidiomycota; class Tremellomycetes; order Trichosporonales; family Trichosporonaceae; genus Trichosporon; species Trichosporon sp. DN520. The sequence goes on along the minus strand of JASJUY010000044.1, from coordinate 26,381 downwards.
TGCACACTGTTGAGATATTGAGCGAGGGGCTGGTTGCTTTTCGTCCAGCCTCAGCAGATTAGATGAGGCGACGAGGGGCGGAATGTCGTCCGATGGATTCGACGGGACGGATTTCGGGCGCACATAGAGCAGAGATAGGGGCGGCCCAAGGGAAAGGTGGGGTTTAGCCCGACCCGATCGGCGTCCATTGCAGACCCGGCTTGACAACAAAGTGTGTGTTGCAGGAGTGCGCATCTCTCTCCCTCGCAGCCAAACGCAAGGGACCGCTTCGGTGCCGCTATCGTCTGCATTCGAGGAGAACAAGAATCCGACAACAAGAAGCGGGTAAGTCCATGCCCTCCAAGCGGTGCACCGTGTCATGCTTGGCCCTGTCACCCGCGCTAGCGGGCGACAGCGAGCAGTGGGAGACCCCTTGGCGGTCTCATCTCTCTCGTCTCATGCTTGGAGACAATTCATGATCATCACTGCTGCTGCTGCTGCTTCGTGTCGTCTTATCGCACCAGCTCCGAGCGAGCGCTGCAAGCGATCGAGGTCGAGGTCGACAGCAGCTGGGAGGCACACTCAGAAAGGATCTCACATGACCTTCCGCCGGCTAATGCACTCGTGTGTCCGGGTGATCCGGAGCTTACTCGCAAACCTTCGGGGGCATGGTCGAGGCTTCCACTCTTCCTCACGCAAATGCATAACTTGTCATGCCAACTATGAGCCAACTCCCATGACGCATAATCCATGTAACTGACCCGAGCAATCTTGACCCACTTTGAGCGTGTGAGTCACCAGGTACACAGCGTGTTTTTCGCATCAGTGATCGCACATAGCGAAGCGCAGTTGATAATTAGATGAGCATGCCACGCAAGATGAGATCGAGATTGAGATCGCGGAAGACACTCCGCTGCGCGGCCACTGCTGCCGCTGCCGGAAATGAGTGCACGTAAAGTACAACGCACTAAGCGGGTGCCGCGTAGTGACTCCGGGTGCCAGGTAGTGACTCCCGGAGCGGTGCACGGCCCACAATCAGTCCCGGCGTCACCACCCTCCTCGGTCACAGTTTTGGCACTCCGACATGCCGGGGCAGTACGTCAGTCGCGCAGAGTTACGACAGAGCAGCGCGCAGAGTTACGACAGAGCCAGCAGCGTCTAGTTTTGTCCGAACCGAACAACTGCACGGACGAGCTGGCACCTGCACTGCGGGGACACAGAGGGGAGGAGAAGAAGGTTCATGACCCACTCAAGCTCGCTAAGAGTGCGCACTCCTTGGACACGGGACCTGGCTGGCCTGACTTATGCTCGGCGGGCTGCTCGATCATCTCTCGGCGTCCTTGCATTTGGGCCTGGAGTGCGCATACTCTTTACGTTGAGCTCGAACTCAATAATATTTTCAGAACTTTGTGATGCTGCGATTTATTTTCGAAATAGCCATCGCCCGAAGCAATTTTAGCCCTCGCTCAGGCGGCTCTTCACATGCAATAGTTTCACCACGCTCTCAACTTGTCCGGACCAGCCACCCGCGGAGCGGTCGCAACCGCCTGAGGGATGAGAGTGGCACGGGCGTCAACTATATCTGAGTTGACTTTGTCAGTGGCGGTAGAGCGCCTCTCAACCTCGCCGACATCCCGAATCTCTATACGCTCCTCCCTCTGTGGCATGCGCAGCACACGAAAAGCACGTTCTCTGCACGCGCCACTGAATGTGGCACCGCCGGCAGCTGACCATCGAGAAGCTCGAGCACGCGACCGACGGCGAGCAGCTGACCATGCAATGGGCGCTAGTCACGCGCAATGCACTCCAGACCGAGTGATCCTCGCCACTTATAGTCCACTCCACGGAGTGACTTTACGAGACATCCCCTCACCGTTACTTCTCACACCACTGACCATCACTCACGCTCACATCGATCGCACCGATCACATTGATCACCGTTCTAGAAGCCAAAGTCTATCATCGCTGGATCTAGCTTCGAGTGACTCACTTCGCTAGCGAGCAGCTCCCGGCATCATGGACAGCACGAAGCTTCGCGATCAGACTGAGATGAACGCGCAGCAGCACGAGCGTGCGCACGAGGAGCAGCACCGCGAGGGCCTCTTGTGTACGTAGTACCTGCTGCGAGCGCTAGAGGTACTGACCTAGTCACCTTTGCCTTCGCGTCTTCTTCCCCTTGTCGTCTTCTGTTTCTCACTCCACCTTCTGCGCTGATCCGACTATGCTCTTCGCTACTGTTGTTAAACATCATGCCGACTCCACATGACTAACCTCGGCTCGTTGACAATGTCTTTCCGCTCTGCTTCTCGTGCCCGCACGATACATGCGCCTTGTTGTTCCAATGCTGCGACTCCGTGTTCTAATTCCAACTACACGCCTGCGCATTCCCGCCCGCCTGTCGGACTGTTTTACGTTCATGACCTAATACTCTACAACCTTCGACTTCTCGTGGAAACTTCCCGTGGTCTATCGGTAACATGTGGTACATGTGGCCGTGTGGAACATCCATGCCCCTTCCTCCTAACCGAATCTGGCACTAAATGGGTTGCCGTACTGCACCGCAATTCTGCCGCCGACTATCGGCTGCTGATGTAAATTCCGCACCACCTTATCTCGGCTCGGTGGTTCGGCGACGTCGTCCTTTCTTGCGGGATTTCGAAAATCTAGCCCGCGCAGCACACTTCCACTGGCCGCACTTGCCGCACATGCCGCATGTGCATGTTCCGCACCCGTTGCAGCATGAGGAGGAACGTCTCCGCGACCCTCTTGAGCGCGAGAGGCGCCAGCGCCGCTGGAGCTGGGACGACGATGGCGCGGACATCATCCTCCACATCTAGGAAGCAAGAGGCTGACATCGAGTGGCTTCTACATCAAGCCGAGAATGAAGAATGAGCTGAGAATGAGAACGTCGTACTCAATAGGTCCGCAGCCGAATTAGCATGATCCTCGTCCAACATCAGATTCGTCCGTCCGTAGTGCAATTCCAGGTTAGGAAGCTGTATGCATAGTAATTCATAGCGCGAGGTTCCGCTGCTTCGGACACGGGTCACTGTCGGCCGCAGTATCTACTGACAGAGCAGACTGGAGTACGACGCAGTGGCAGTGCTCATCTCCGCCACTTACGCTGTGGCGTAGAGTGGCCTCGGTGTCCAGTACTCGGACAAGTGCGTTGTTGACAGAGTCTGCAGGAAGATAGGGCCGAGATATATACAGCTCGCTCGGTCTGGACATCGCTTAGCGCAGGGCACCCGGCTGACCCACTACGGCCTCCATCGCCACCTGCTGCGGACTCTGATTGGTGCAGCCCCTCTTTTTGGTCGGCGGACGGTCTCAGCTCGCTACACTGCGCATGCCCAGTCCGGCTGTTCTGCAGGCATGTGAATGGCCCTTCGTCTTCTGAACCCACGACTGGATCGACTGGAATCACCGAGGCGTTCCTTGAGCCAAGGGACAGGCAAACTCGGCAGGTCCGGTCGGAGGATGGTGGGCTTCGTTTCGAAGATAGCCAGCACAGAAATACAAATGTCTGCTTCGGGCGCCGTCGGAAGACCTGCAGCCATTATGGTACATGCATACAACAGTGTGTGTTCGTCATCGGCGCGTGTATCTGTCTCCGGCGCTCGCCTGCTGGCGCTCAAACTGTTCGGCCCAGCTCGATCGTGGTGCACTCTCGCCTCGCCGCTTGGCCAACATGGCGAGGGCACGTTCCCGCTCAGACTGTCCGCGAGCAGCTGGTCGAGGCTTTTCCTTCTTCGCCGCAAGTCGAGAGTTAATTTGCGAAAGGGGGTCGTTCCGGTCCTTTGATTTGCGATCTCGCCGTCTGGTGGTCAGCTTCTAGGACTTCGCTTCAGCTGAGGTCAAGCAAGGTGATGCGACCCACTAATCTGCCGCCGATGGAGACAAGGGGCTTTCGAGTGGAGTGGTGAAGTACTGACCGATCACGCTCTCGCCGCTCTCGAGCAATGTCGCTCTCGTCCAGCTCTTCGTACCGCCGCAGCTCGGCATCGGCGTACCACGGCCGTGTTTCCCTCTCCGGCCGCTCGAGGTACATTGTCAGCTTGTCCGCCTCTTGGTCCGCTCGTCGCTGTGCTGCATCGCGCGGCATGACCTGAACGTCCGCTGCCTTGCCCTGCTGGTCAACTACGCATCACTCTTTGTGCCACTCACGGTCTCAAGGTCAGCCCAGAAGTTCACGTGGCCGCCGGACTGGAAAGCGTCCTCTCCTTGCTCAACCCGCTCGCTTCGTCCACCATCGTCACCACGAGACCCGCGCTCGTCATCGCGTTTCCGGTACCGGTCTTTCTCAGAAGGCCAGTCAAAGTCAAGTCGATCACGCTTCTTGCGCTCGCGCTTCTCCGCTTTCAGCTCTCGCTCCCGCTGGCGCTGGTGCTTCTCGATTACTTCCTTCGTGCTCAGCCCTGCTGTCGGATCGAGATCGACGGACGGAGAGCCAGCCCTTCGTCGCAGTGCAGCTAGCCGAGCATTCCATTCCTGTAAGATTAGCTGTAGTTCAAAGACGTACGAGCTGGACTCACAGCTTCGAGGGCGACGCGCTGTGCTCGCTCCTCTTCAGCGCGAGCTCGCTCTTCATCCTCGCGCACGCGCGCCTTATTTTTCTCATTGTAGGGATGATACGATTTATGACTGGGTGTCAGCGATTTATATTCAAGTGAACTCACTGTAGGATCTGTAGTCGCGGCATCGTCAGATCCAGTCTTTGGTACGAGCGGTGGAGGAAGGTAATCTCGTGTTATCACAGACCGATCGGTCGCCTTCTGGACGAGGGAAAGTGGAGGTCGGTGGCAAAACATCGGAGAGCACGTGGCGTGTCCGCTTAAGATTACTCCCGCACGACCGGACCGCTGACGTCTGTGGATTCAGCCCTCCACCATGACTCTCCTCCCACCGCGTCGATTGATTATCGAGCTTTGATTTCTTACTCAGCGTCTCTATCCCATTGTTCGTGCTCTTCGAAGCGCAACACTCGCTGTATCTCCAGACTTAGATTCTCACTTAGAGTTCGCACGCTTTCCGCATTTCCTACATTCACCTTGCTTCCTGCATTTGAAACCACCCCTCCGTCATGGTAAGCCGGCGCGATCTGTGACGTTGCTGACTTCAGCTTCTCCGTATTCGCTCTCCGTCCGGCACGGCACGGATAACGGTCGACAATGGAACCTCTGGAGAAGAGCTCGCGAAGCTAATCCTTGACACGATCCCGAAGGACGAGCCGCAACCGGATCCGGAGACGCTGAGTCTGAGTAACCAGCCCGGCGCCAGCGGAGAGAAGGTCAAATTCGACGCCCTGCGTGGTCGCAAGGTCGGCGACATGGGCTTCAGGTGAGCTCGTCTAGTTCGGGTCTGTCAGCTGACTGTCAGCCATGGTGACTTGCTGTTTCTGTCGTACAAGCCCCTCGAGAACGGAGCGTCCACCTCTGAGCCGGCTCAGGCAACGGTTGCCTCCACGTCTAAGACGTCTGCGCCCGCCGCGTCAGCGAGCACGAGCGGAAGCGACGCCAAGCAGCCAGCTCGTCAACCTGCGTCTGGAATTGATTTGAGCAAAGTCGTCGAGCCTGAGGTGGACCAGTACTGGCGCACGCAGGACGGCAAGATCCAGCGTAAGCGAGATGGCGCCTTCTGCCGTCATGGAGACAAGGCCATGTGCGACTACTGCATGCCTCTGGAGGTAAGCTGAACGAACTCGTACATTAGCTGACTCTCAGCCGTACGACCCGAAGTATCACAGCGAGAACCAGATCAAGCACTTGTCGTTCAACGCGTACCTGCGCAAGCTGCTTGCTGGGCGGCCGCCATCCGCCGCTACGAGCTCGTCTGTGGACGTCCCCCCGCTTGACCCGCTGTCGTTGAGCGTCACCGTGCCGTGTCCGAGTGGGACACACCCGCCGTTCCCCGAGGGCATCTGTTCGAAGTGCCAGCCTTCCGCTCTCACGCTGCAGTCCCAGCCGTTCCGCATGGTCGACCACGTCGAGTTTGCGACCCCGAACCTGATCGACAGCATCCTGACTGCGTGGCGTAAAACCGGTAACCAGCGTTTCGCGTTCCTGATCGGCCACTACGACAAGTACGACAAGGTGCCGATGGGTGTGAAGGCTGTGGTGGAGGCGGTCTGGGAGCCGCGGCAGGAAGGCGAGGTCGACGGACTCACGATCGAGGTGCCGTGGAGTGATGAGAAGGAGGTGGCGAAGATTGCCGAGTGGTGCGAGCACGGCCTCGGCGTCGTCGGCATGATCTACACGGATCTGACGCCGGACCCGGACGACATCACGAAGACGCTGTACAAGCGGCATGCGCAGAGTTTCACGGCGAGCGCGCTAGAGATGCTCACGAGCGCGAAATACCAGGTGCTGCACCCTCTGGCGACGCGGTATTCGCCGACGGGCCAATTCTCATCTCGCTTTGTGACTTGCTGCCTGACGGGCACTGAGGACGGTAACATCGACGTAATTGCATGGCAGGCGAGCGAGCACGGCGAGGCGATGGTGAAGGCGAACGCGGTCGAGGCGTCCGTCGACCCGGGCACTGTGCGTGTCCGCAAAGCAAGCGACGGCGAGTACATCCCCGAGGTCTTCTACAGCTTCAAGAACGAGTACGGCATCCAGGTCAAGATGCCGGCGAAGCCGACATTCCCGGTCGAGTACCTCTTTGTCAACGTAAGCTGAGCCGATGTAAAATAGCTGACATCAGATCACACATGGATTCCCTGTATCCCCTGACCCGCTGTTCCTCTCGCAGTCATTCCCGGTCGAGAACCGTCCCGGCCTGAGCGACCAGAGCATGGAGCTCGTCGTGCGCGAGCTGCTGCGCATCCTGCGCGGAGCCGATCTCGAGATCAACGACACGGCCACCTGGCCCCAGCGCATCAAGGAGGACGTGCAGCGCTGGCTGAGCGACTGGCACCTGGTCGCGTTCCTGGCCATGCACGGCCCCTTCAGCCCCAAGGAGGCCGAGACGCTCGCGCACGCCGCCACGGCGCACAAGCACCCCAAGCACAAGGGTGCGCTAGAGGAGCTCTTCGCCTCGGGCGGGTGGCAAACGCTGCTCACCATCGCCGAATCGAGCGGCAGTGCTATGGACACGAACGACCGCTTCTCCCAGATGGGCATTGCGAGCCCGCAGCGCTCGGGGACTGGTGCTTCCACGCCTGCGACTGGCAGCGGAGCAGCGGCTGCGGCTGCCGCCGCCGAGGCGAGCGGACCCAAGGCTTGCCCGCACTGCACCTTCATCAACGAGCCGGGAAATACGGACTGCGACGTGTGTGGTCTTCCCCTCAGTGGATAGTCAGTAGAGGGCGATGCATCGCCATGTGACAGCACAGGATGTACAGTGATTAATGCAGGGTACATGAATGCGAAGTGGAATAATGTAATGTGAAATTGTACTAATGTGAGAACAGTGGTATATATGCACAATGGACTGGGTCTTGATGCGGGCAACGGCCTTCGCGTCTCGCCTTCCTCCTACGCTCTCCTCGACGTCGTCTCGTCCTCCTCCATCACCTGTCGCCGATACGGTTGTCTCTCATCAGATGGTGAACCTGGAGAACAGACTTAGGAGCATCACGAGTTCCTCACCTGCTCAAGCTGCTCCTGAAGCGAAAACACCTCATTCGTGATCTTGTCGATCTGCGCACTAACAACGTCGCTTTGACCAGGGACCTCGTCCTGGAGTCGCTGCCAGCGTGCGAGTCGCTCAAGCGCCGTTGAGATCTCACCGCGAAGGCGCGTAAGCTCTGCGTCCTTCTGCGAAACCTCGCTCGGTGTGGGCGGTGATGGCGGCGGTGAAGGCACACGGCCAATCGAGGGTGCAGGCGTCGAGGCCGCAGGGCGAGCGACAGGTGCCGATATCGGTGCTGCGCTCTGAGAAGAAGCAGCAGGCGGGGCGGAAGGCCGTGGAGGGGGAGCCAGTGTCTTCTGCTTCTTGGCTGGACTGCCCGGCGCAGTATTCAGATACTCTTCCTCCGGGGTGACTGCAGCAGAGACCTCCCGTGAAACGCTCCTCGGGACTGCCTTTGTGACATCAGGCTTGTTCTCCTCGTCGAGCTCGTCGCGCTCCTCTATCCGCGCGACGGCTGATTGAGCATTGGCATTGTCGGCTTGATTTTCGGTGGCGACCGCGACCCAGCCGGGCGTCGTTCGTTCGGGTTCGGCCTGACGCTCAGTCGCGGACCCGGGCTGAGGCGTAGCGTTGCGCGAGACGGTCGGATCCACGGACGGTGTCGCAACAGCAGAAGCAGACTTCGCTTGCTCTGCCTCGGCTTCTCTCGCTCGCCTCCACTCGGCCACCCTCGCGGCGTCCTCCTCTGCGCGTCTAGCACGCTCCGCGGCTCGTTGGTCCGCCTTTGCTTGGGATCTTGCTAACTTGGCTGCCCTTGCTGCCTCCCTGGCTGCCTGCTGTTCAGCCTCCTTTTGCGCCCTTTCGGCCTCCTTTTGCGCCCTCTTCGCTTCCTTCTTCGCAGCCAGTTTCGCAGCCTTCGTCGCTCGACGTTCCTCGACGGCGGCTTCCACCTTCTCATCACTGAAGGCTGTCCAGTTCACACGCAGCCCAGGTGCGGACCCATCGCTGCCATCTGTTTCGGCACAGGTGACCTCGTTACTTGCGACTTTCGCAAAGTATGTGCGGAACAGAGCGACGCGGCGCTCACGCCACTTGATGTAGCCGCGGGTTCCGCGCATTTTCGTCGACTTATACTTTTCAGGGAAGGGGAACACGACCGACCCCACAGGATTGCCAGCTACGTACGCAGCCCACGCTTCGATGTCGGGCTGATCGCTCTCAACGGGCGGTAATGGGACCGTGGTCGAGCTAGGTGTTTCGGACTCCTGAGGCAAAGTCGAAGAATCAACAGCTCGCTGGCTGCTCGAATCAGGTACGCGAGCGAGGGTTTGTAGTGCAGGTGAGCGCGAAGGTGATAGATGGGTGGCCATTGTCGGCAGAGTTACTGTCGTCGAGAGTGCAGGTGTCACCGGCAGGGTCGCCGTCGTCCTCTGAGCTGGAGTCGTAGGTTGGGCAGACGTGGGGCGTATCGGAGTAGGTGTCGCGGCCGGCAGCTCCTCCTTACTCTTGTTCTTGCCCTTGTTCTTCTTGCTTTTCTTCTTCGTCTTTGCAGGCGTGTGATCCGAGTTTCGCGCAAGCGGCGCTTCATCCTCGCTGCTGCTGAGCAGGTCAACGACTTCGGGTGGCGGTCTCGGCGGAGCAGCCACAAACTCGACGTCCCCGTCATCATCGTCGTCAGACTCCGAGCGCACAGGGAGCTGCCAATCGACGCAGAAGCCGTCGTCGCGCCATCGAGTGCCGAGCACAATTTTGCCTTCAGCGACAACTTGCGCCTTTGCGTTCTGCGCGACGATGTGACGTGCCGGTACACGGAGAATGCGGTCGGTGCTGAAGCAATCGAGGGGCAGGTCGGCACGCCGAAGCGCGAGAACGCCTTCACGAGGTGTTTGGGGTGTCGGGGCAGGTGCCGAGGAAGGACACAAGAGCTCCAAATTGGGCTTGACGTCCTCGGGCGATAGCGGTCCCGGACCAGCGAGAGGTGCAGACGCAACGAGGGGTGAGCTGCGCACCATTGTCGGCTCTGGTGTACGATTGCGAGGCGGCGGAACGCTGGAAGCTGACGTTGAGGCAGAAGTGGACTTTGTAGCCGTAGTCGATGGAGCAGGTGCCGTAGATGCTGCCGCGCTTGAGGCCGCAGTCGACGGACCAGGTCCAGCGAGAGCGTTGGTGTTGTTCACCGCTCCTGGCGCGGGTCGAGGAGGGGTGGAAGATACCGCTGCCTCCTTTTCCTTCCCCTTCGGCTCGGCCTGAGGAGGTCTCGGCGGTTCATTCTTGCGCACATTGCGGTTCACCGGCTTGACCTTGAATGGCTTGGGGGCGACTTGACTGTCCTTCTCGGGTGGCGGGGGCGCCTGATTCGTAGCATTCTTGTCCGCCTCCGCCGGACGCGAGGATCCGGCATCGGTCGTCAGGCCCAGGGCGGAATTGGCGGGCGGGGTATCCAGCGACAGAGACACAGCATCGCTAGTACTCGGGGCGAAGTCAGGTAACGGCGACGATGGCGAGTATGTGTACCCCGCGTGCTTGCGCTCTCCCTCAGTCGCCTGACCTCCATGACCCGCGTCGTGGTGGTCTGCCTCGGAGGCAGGCTCGAAGATCATGTCCGAGTCGAGATGGAAGCGAGCGACAGGCGAGGAAGACATCAGGTTGATTGGCGCTGGTGCCGGCGGCCGGCTCGGGGTGGGTAACGGTTGCGGCGGCGAGGACGGTGGCGGCCTGGCCTGCTGCGGGGAAGCACCGGGCGCTCGCACGTCCGGTCTCGGCGGCAAGGAGTGCGTTGCTGGCCTGTAGCTGTCTTCGATCCGCATAGCCCGGGGCTCACGCGGCGGACTCTTCATGACAGCATCGGACGAGGAAGCTTCCTCCATCTGCTCGCTTGCGCCAGCAGGCAGGTAGTCGGCGTACGGGTCCCCGCCGACCGAGTAGTAGTCCTTCTGCGGCTCGGCATTCGCGCCACTAGGGCCACCGGGAGCCGGAGGACCTCCTCTTCCCTTGCCCTTCTTCTTCTTCCCTCCTGCTCCAGGTCCAGGACCTCCTACATGCCCACCGGGCGGACCTCCACCTCGCCCTCCTCCGTAATGCATGCGACTCGGTCCACCTCCGCGATAAGGGTATCCACCACGAGGAGCGCCGTTAAAGCTCCCGTGGGGTCCAAATGATCCACGCCCTCTCCCACGCCCCCTTGATGATCCAGCAAAACCGACACTCGGAGGAAGCCCGCTGTCATCAGCTGCATAGCCACCGCCGCGGCGCCGTTTCAGCGTCCCGACGACTGGTGGACCGTCGTCCGCAATGCGCTTCAGGCGACGGACACTGAGCGCGGCGCCGTCCTCTGGCGCACGAGGGGCCGACGTTCCGACACGCCCGGGACCGCCTGGTCTGTTCATTCAAGGCGGATCTTGATGGCGGCGCGAGGGAAGCGAAAGGCGAGGGTGTTATGCGATCAATTTTGATGAGCACTTGAACTGGTGAAGGCGTTGTTCCGTTCAGATGTGCGTACTGTCGAATGAGTACGTTTGAAGTGAAGGTGTAAGTGAAAGTGACGAGGCGAAAGTGAGGTGGTCCTCAAGGTGACGAAAGGAGGCGCCAAGCCGTAGACAGTCGAGAGCGAAGCGGGTGATCGAGTTGCCCGCGAGCAGACAGTGCGCAAATGTGTAGTCGGGTTTGATGTTGTGTGGCGCAACGGGTGCAGTGCCGCGAAGACAGCTGCCGAAAAGGACACCGCTGTCGTGAGCGGACTTGCGAGCTGCAGCTGTTTGCCCGCTCGAGATTTGTTGACAACCGCCGATACCAGCTGCAAACGTCTAGTAAACCTCATGTACGGGTCCCAGAAGAGTTCGAGCGATCGTGGTCACGTGACAGATTGGCACGTGGTAGATGTGTACAGATCAGCTCTCCCACGGCCGCACGGTCGATCATACAGCAGGTCTCCCACGATGTGTCACTTCGAAACTGATTAGATCTCCCACGGCTGCAGGCAGTGGAGCAAGGAAAGCACAGACACGTGCCGCACGTGCCAATCTCTCACGGTGGCCGCCTTTGTCAAACGCCTTGACTGTACGGAGGGGCAGCCCGAACTCCGCGGTCTCCTCGGACGCAGCGCGCAGCGGTGCAACCTTGCCCGTCCGTCTCGCGCGTAGCGCGTCACCTACTCGGGCGGCCGCATTCCACGCGAGTCTTCCGCCGGAATCAAATTTTCGGACTTAGCTTTAGAAGTGGCGATTCCGCATACCGTTCCGCCCGCCCGTCCGATCGATAGATCAAGGTTTCCAGTTGTTTGGCTCGGATCGCGTCGCGCGTAGCGAAGCACGAAGCACGTACGCGGGTACGCGGGCGACTCAGGTGTCGGACCCCCGATTCAACCCAGCGCAGTCCGGGGTGGCATGTGGGGGCACATGGTGTGCAGCTGACATTTCAGCTGATCACCCATCTGACATGCAGCTGATTCTCAGCTGAGCGAGTAGCCGAGATCCGAGTCGCAGCTGAGTGCCCATGTGGGAATCTTAGTGCATTCCACTGTTCCAATCTTCCGACACGGGTCAGACTGCGCCAAAGTCTATCGGCACTTGGCACTTGGCTTGCCGAACATGCATCAACGTGGTGTTCTTGTTTGGAGCTAACTTTGCAATCGTGAAACGCGTGGCATGGCGTTACGGCGCACACGCGGGGCAATTTGGGGACGCTGGTGTAGACATGATATAGCGCTATCACTGACAGGGGGCGTTTATCTATCCGGTCAGCCTGCAGGGACACACAGGGCGCAACACTACTCTGGGGCGCAGGGCGGACTAGGGTCAGAGTGGTGCCGGTGCGCCGGTGGTGGCTGACGAGATGCTGTGGCACATCATGTGGGCAGCCCTTGCCGCCCTGCTGATGCCCTGCTGGTCTTGGCAATGCGGGCAGCGATGAGTGGTGGCAACTGTAGAGGGGCTGGTTGATTGCTACGCGGACTTGACGCCACTGACAGATGGGCATTGGCGATCGCCAAGCGCCTTGATAATGTTGTCGGGCTGCTGACTGGCTATGTATGATCCGTTGAAGCGACAGTGAGCACTAGTCGCACCGCCTATACACATTGCCACGAAGCTGCCCCTCAGCGCATTGAATTGACTTCGATGCACGATCTTGGCATGCCACTTGGCGTGCCAGATGCCAGGAAGATCGGAGTAATCTCATTCACGATAAAGTTAGTCGAAGGAATGCTGCAGCTTGTTGTAATTCTAATGCTTCTGTAACATCTAATCATCTATGAAGTTGTATTGATGTTTGCTGCCCTACAGGCGCACCAGGCGCCCATGGCTTGAACTACTTTGCCTGAAATTGCGGCGGAATGCGAGTGTGGATGGAAACATGCGATGCTGGAGGGTGGATGAAAGTTCTAATGCTACAAGGCGCGGAATTCCGCTTGAGTCGCGGACCCGACAAGAAATGGTGGTCGTACACTGTTCGTAATGGAGCTAGTCATGAAGATCGGGGCTGATTTAGAGACCCTTGACGAGCTCCTGGGGCGGGAGGCCCTCGAACGCGATACGGTACACCTTCTCGAAGAGGGGGTAGGCGTCGGTGCGGTTGCGCGCCTCGAGGAAGCGGTTAACCTCCTCGGCGGTGGCAGTGCCCTGGAGCTTCTGGCCGTTGAGGAGGCGGCGCTCGATCTTCTCGAAGGTGTCGCCAGACTTGACGAACTCCTCGGCGCACTTGCGGTTCCTTCCGCCGTAGCAGGTGGTGATGAGGTCGGCAATACCGGCCGACTCGTTGGAGAAGGTCGTGTGCTGCACGCCGGGGAAGAACTCCTGCGTGAAACGGGTCATCTCGCCGAGACCGATGCGGAGGATGGCGGCCTTGGTGTTTCCACCGAGGCGGAGACCGTCGACCATACCGGCAGCGAGAGCGACGACATTCTTGAGGGCACCACCGAGCGAGACACCGTTGACGTCCTCAACGCAGTTGACACGGAAGTCCGAGTTGTCGAAGACAGCCTCCCAGAGGGCGGCGTCGACAGGCGAAGGGCATCCGATAGTGGTCTCGCAGAACTGGCCGAGAGCGACCTCGAGAGCAATGTTGGCACCCGAGAGTGCAGAGCAGGGAGTGCCGAGCTCGCGCTCAATGAGCGAAGCGAAGGTCTCGATCTCGGTGCCGTTGACCTCGACACCCTTGATGGCCGAGACACAGCGAGCGCCGGGAGCAATTGCCTTGGAGCGCTTCAGCTCAGAGAGCACAGTGTGCAGGAACTGGTGTGGGGTGACCATGACAATGAGGTCGGCGCCAGCGACGACATCCTTCAGCTTCGGGACGGCAACCAGATTCTCCGGAAGGTCGACGTCGGGAAGGTAGCGCTGGTTCCGGTGGGTGGTGTTGATGGTGTCGATGAGAGACTTGCCGCCAACGATCTTCTCGCGCACCCACATGTTGACCTGAGGCTCAAAGTCGGACTTGCGGCGAGCGACATTCTCAGCAGCAATCTTGGCGAGAGCGGTACCCCACGATCCAGAGCCGATGACACAGACACGGTGCTTGCCAGACGGCAGCTGGGACGGGGGGAGAGCAGCAGTGTGCTCGGGGGTCGTGGCGCCAGAGCCGGAGCGAGGAGCCATCGAGAGACGCTCGAAGACGGGGTGGATTTCAGGCGAAGATGGGGCAGTCGAAGCACGAGACATGTTGATGTCGTTGCTTGTGGTGTTCGTGTTGTGGTGGAAGTTCGTTATGGCTGCGCTGGTGTTGAACGCGGCTGTTTTGAACGGGGTGTGTGTGTAGAGAGAGATATAGAATGTGAGAGTGTGGTTTAAAGAACGTAGATTGTCGCGGTACTTGTTACTGGAACGAGTGGCGACAGTTCAAAAGATCTGAGATATACTTGTACGAGGCGTACAGGTATGGGTGTGGAGATAGGAGGGAAGGATGATGATAAGGTCAGTGGAGAGACGCAGGTCCATCTGTTTTTATTCTATGCGTCGTGCTGCTCGCGGTTCCTATCGTCCCTGGCGGTCCCTCTTGGATTCCGCGGTATTCGAAAACTTGAGCAAGCTGTTGGTAAGTCATCGTCGTGTCAGCGCGAGATCCGACGGATGGGTGGCGTGAGAGTTGGCAACGCTGTCGCAGCGGCCGCGCAGGGTGCAGGGTGAAGGCCGGTACAGGGGTGCTCATGGAGTAGAGACGGTGAGAGCGCACCGAGAAGTCCGCGCACATAGTCCGAGGATCCGAGTACGAAGGCAGCGTGAAGGTCACCGGCGGCGAGCGAGGCATCATCGCTGAGCCACGTCGAGGAAAATTCTGACGGCGTCCGCTCGGCCTCTGCCACTGCGTCATGATCTCCAGTCCGGCAGTGCAGTCAGCACGTAGAGATAGGGGAATTCGGTTCAGAGGTTCAGGGTCAGAGACGGCGAAAGCATATCTGGAAGCCCGAGTGCCCGAGCAGCGGATATCGCATCTTAGGCGCGGTGGCTGAGAGATCAGATCCAGTGAGTAGAGCTCGCTGGAGGGATGCAGAATTTTTGCAAGCGAAGATGTGTAAGAAGGGATGCCAAGGCACGAATTCTGAGGTATGACAGAGAAGCGGTACGGCTATACGGCAGGTCAGTCAGGTCTGGAGGCAGATACGGCGGAGAAGGAGATCTTTTGTCCACGGATGCCGTACAAGTGGGCTGAGCTGATTGTGAGGCGGAGAGAGATAGGGAAGGGCGGCCCGACGGGGTCATTGTGCGCTGGGTGAACATGCGGTGCCTGGTCAGTCACAGGGGGCTTCACGTGCTTGCCCTGATTGACAGCCAGAATCCCAACCCCCGATTCCCATTTCCCTTTGGTCCCTGACACCGCAAACGTGATCAGCCATTGCCGCCTTGGGTCTGATGCGTCATCAAGTCTGCGAGGTCCTTTGTCTAAAAATTTGGCAGGCAGATCGCTGCTCACTGTCTGACGTCCTCAGCTCCACTTGATCCGCTCGATGCATCCCACACCGCGCGCGCAGTGCACAGCGATGGATCATGCTAATGCTTCTGCGACGGATGCCCATCGCCACTTCAGGCTCATCAAAGTTGTACTAGCTGATACACTATCGATGAAGCGCATGGGCGAATCTGTGGATCCACGTTGGAGCAAACTAGCCGACACAAACGCAGCCGACACAAACGCTGCTGCGCGCTTGCCGCATCTAACACATGTCGGTCGGTCAGTCACTCGTCGCCATTGCGACAAGCGCGATCGTGCGTGGCTTATTTGTTTTGTCTATCGTGCGATGCGCGCAGCTTGTTGCGAGCTTGCGAGGCGCCCGCGGCATGCGCGGTGTGGCTGACCGTGGCTGCCGTGGCTTCCGCTCGCTCTCCACCACCACCACGAGAGCAGCTCAAACCCCAGCGGTTGCAGGAGAAGGCTAAGCTGTGCTTCAGGTGAAACACGTGCCAACCCGCGTGTGCTCAGCTGTTTCCCAGCTGACCACGCTAGTGATTATCTGTAACGAGCCAATCGGCAACGACGGCTTATCTCATCGGCCAGTAACTCCGTGTACAAACACCAACCGACGCTAGAATTTTTGATTGCGTTTGATGGACGGGCCGCTAGACAGCTGGTGTGTCCTCGAAAGGCGTACGGGGTGGACCCCTGACGTCAGAGGCTGAGTTAGGATGACTTAGGAAGCACTGCATGCTCAAACACTAATCACTTAGAGATAAGCGGGAAAGGGGCGGCTAGCGAACGTTACAGAAGGGTTGAAATCGCGCATTCTAGCGCTGTGGAAGCATGTGATTCGTCAGCTGAAAGTCTGATAAGCTGGTCGCCGTCGATGCAAGGCCTTGTTTCCGTTCCAGTGCCCGGCGTGCCCTGGCTGATGCTACTCAGCCGCGACGCCTCACCGCTGCTTCCGCCGCCCCGGGTGCGCCTCGTCGTCATCGGTGACCTGTCGGTTGCTCACCCTGGGCGCCCTAGCCGCCCTCGTGGCCCTTGTGGCCCTTGTGGACACCCCTGTGACTGCCTCGTGGGCGGAACAGGGTTTAATCAGCTCACCAAGCGAAGCGATGGGTGTGATGGGGTTAATTTCAAGGCCCAACACCCGAAACGGGGGTAACCGCCTGGATAAGGAGCACCCTAGGTCCGTCACACCCCGCGTACCAGCACCGCACACTCGTCATCGGTCAATTTTCTCACCTCACCTATGCGATAGTATCCCTCTGCCTTCCTGCCTGACTGCCCGCGTAGATGCCCGGAGTCGATGCTTCCGCTTGTTTGGCTCCTGGAAAGCCGTAGGCGTTGTGCCCCCAGTGGCGATGCCATTGTACGGGCAATGAAGCCATGCGACGGACCTTTGTTAGGCTGACGTGCCGTTCATCCGCTCGCTTGGCATGCCACCACAGCCGAGGGGAATCATCGCACACCAGGCATCGCCGCTCGGACGCTCTGGCTTCGGTGCAAGATGCAAGAATTTTGGACGGGCTTCGCTCTCCTCGTGTGGCAAGGGGTATTCCGTGGGGTGACTCCCCTCCGGCCTTCCGACTCCGGGCAGTGCCGCCGTAGCACATACCGAGCAGATACCCACGGGCATGCGGGCAGCGCACCAGCGTAGATTTAGCGGCGGTATGCGACATCGTGATCGGACCTTCTGTCCGAGCCAACTCCTTGGCTCAGACGGTAAGCCTCCGCTGAGGCACACCACCCAAGGATTGCTTACGGAACAGATGCTGCAAAGTTATCCGGGGCAGGCGTGGAGATCGCTGTATCGCAAGTCGGCTCGAGATGAACAAAAAGGCGGGCACTCGTCGACTTTGGATCTCATCATCTCCACCTCATCCTCGCCACTCTACCTACCTCTTGTCCCTCTCAAGCTCTGGTAGCAAAAATACATCAACCAACACACACACATCACATAACCCTCACTCTCCTTTCATTGTCTGCGTAACTCTCGATCCACTTCGTCGTTACCCAGTTAAAACAACCACACTTGTCTATCTCTCTCACACACACACGCTACACCCCCAAAACACATCGCAACTATGTCTGTCTTCACCAAGGAAGCTTTCCAGATGTCGGCCATGCCCTCGCCTGCGTCGAGCGCTGCCCCCTCTGCCGCTGTCTCTCGCCGTGGCTCGTTCGGCGCTGAGCAGCAGAGCGTCGAGCCCGAGGCCCGCTCCTCGACTCCCGCTCTCGACAACGACAAGCCCAACGTTGTCACCATCAACGTCGACTCTGTCCTCTTCGACATGGACGGCACTCTGATCAACTCGTCGCCTGCTGTCGTCAAGGCCTGGGAGCTCTTCGCCCAGAAGTACCCCCTCGACCTCGAGGACATTCTCCAGTCGGCTCACGGCATGCGCACGATCGACGTTCTCCGCAAGTGGTGCAAGGTCCCCGACTCTGAGATCGAGGCCGAGGTTGTCCGCTTCGAGACTGCCATCCTCGAGAACGCCGAGGCCATCGGTGCCGCCACCGGCAAGTCTGGCATCGAGGTCCTCCCCGGTGTCGCCAAGCTCCTCAACGACCTGAGCGCCGACCGCCACACCCACCGTGACGGCGAGGAGAAGTGGGCCATCTGCACTTCGTCGACCTACTTCTACGCCGGCAAGGCCATCCCCATCGCCGGTCTCGACACCCCGAACATCTTCGTCACCGCCGACTCGGTCAAGCGCGGCAAGCCCTTCCCGGACCCGTACCTCCTCGGTGCCGAGGGCTGCAACGCCTCGCCCTTCGACTCGCTCGTCGTCGAGGACGCTCCCACCGGTATCCGCGCCGGAAAGGCTGCCGGCTGCCGCGTGCTTGCCACCTGCACTTCTCACTCCGCCGAGGAGCTCGAGAAGGAGCGCCCCGACTTCCTGGTCGAGGACCTTTCGCACGTCCAGGCCTCGTGGGACCCCGAGACGCAGTCGTTCAAGCTCGTCATCGAGCAGCCCGCCGGCCGCGCCGAGCCCCGCGCCACGCCCGACTCGACGCCCCTCGTCACCCCCGCCGGCTCGCGCGCCCAGTCCTTCTCGGGCGACCGCCAGCGCATCGCCCGCAACCTCCTCCCCACCGGCGAGCTGACCGGCAACGACTCTGTCGTCGGCTCGCCCGTCAACTCGCGCCCCGGCTCCCCAAACGCGCTCGAGGAGAAGCGCCGCGGGTCCGCCACTGAGGCCAACGGCGTCACGCTCGAGGCCTTCAAGCGCGCCCTCGCCGGAAAGCAGGGCATCACCCGCGAGCTCGCCCAGGAGGAGTAAATCGGAGGCCGGTCGATGACGAGAAGTTCTCACTGTATTCTTAGCCAACCACGCACGCACGCACCAACGACATCACAAAGTTCCTTAGATTTGCATAGATTCCATATTTTTTGACTCGTCGCGCAACAGCGCTGGCGCAGTTGCTGCCATGTCATTGCATTGTGTAAAGCACGAGCGAGCATCGAGGCGAGCGCAGCGAGCGAGGTGGCAGCAGACAGTCGAGTGCAGCGAGCAATGCTCGAGTGCAGCGAGACCTAAGACTGAATATTACTGACTATTGACAAGACTATCGAGCTGCTCTCATACTAATCGGAGTACTAATGCATCAAAATCAGGTCAATACAAATGTACGGACAAGTTGATAGCAGAGAAGCAAGCCCGCTGGACAAGACCGATTCCAAGACCGCAGCATTCGCACTACCGTCTCTACAGTGCATACCCATGGTCGTCGTTGAGCTGCCATGCCAGCAGTGAGAATCTTCACTCCCGGTGGGCACAGCCAACGGCGATCCCTATCGAAGAGTGGCGATAAAGCGCAGATCAACCCTCAAGCCCCTCAGCTCCACTCGATTCGACATCTTTCTGTGCCTGGCACAGACACGAGAGAGCCGAGAGATACCCCGCCCGTGATCTAGAAGCCATGACCCCAGTGTTCGGCTGTGCCGATGACTTCTAAGTTGCGGACGTGACCTCCTGCGATCCTGCACGAGCTAGATCCTTCAAAGATGAATGTACCTTAGGGTATTGATCTTGGAGGGCATCGTTCAAGGCGGTGTGGCACACTGCAGGGAGAAGCTACCCCTCCTTCGCATGGAAGCTGGCTTGTCTTGCAGAGTCTACGTCACGTTTACGTCTTTCTCCGACCCATTCTGCTCGGCTGAGAAGACGGCGAGACAGGCAAAGGGTCCATAAGACCGATGCGGATGAGAACAAGCGGTGATGCTGGTGGGCATCGGTGGGGATAGCGAAGGAAGGGATGGCGAGGTACGGTCCAGAGGTGACGTCAAGACGTCATCTGGTCGCGGGTCCGCGACCCTTCCTGACGTCTTGGCATCCTGTCTCGATGCAGGTCAGCGTAGAGGAGACAGGTGGGGGCCACTTGTATGCAATTTCGGGCTCATCGTCACTGTCGTCACAACTTGGGCTTCTGGAAGCTGTTCTCCGCCAGAAATGCTGGCTTGATCTGACTCTGCAGATTGGGTCCTGCAGGATACCAAGCTTCTACCTCATAACTAAGGCCACGAACGTATATCCTGCAGGTCCGCCTTGGATGCGGTCCCGAAGTGCTCTGCGTCAAGATTTCCACATGTCCTGCAAACTGCAAGAAATCGTCCTGCAACTCTTTCAGACTGCATAGTCAGACTGCTTTACGAGTAGCTACAGATGTAAGCTCTGGACCTGATTCCTGCAAGACTAAGCTCAATCACATGTCCACACATGTCCACATAGGCGCACAATCACCTACACAGGTCCCATTCATTGAGGTCCGTCGCGCTCCAGACTGGTCTTGGAATAAGTCTCCTGCAGTTCTGTAGCAGTGCTATCTGCAGGGTCATATTCAAGCCCGACTTCGTCAGGTCCTGCAGGATACCTAGGTCCATCACTTGTGCACTGCTGTCCTCCAGGCTCCAGGCTCCATCACATGTCCAGCTCTATCCCGCAGGCCCCGGTCGTTGCGGTACC
The DNA here is from genome assembly GCA_030347605.1 of Trichosporon sp. DN520. Taxonomy (NCBI): domain Eukaryota; kingdom Fungi; phylum Basidiomycota; class Tremellomycetes; order Trichosporonales; family Trichosporonaceae; genus Trichosporon; species Trichosporon sp. DN520. The sequence goes on along the minus strand of JASJUY010000044.1, from coordinate 5,970 downwards.
GACTAACAGCTATCCTGCAGGATAACACAGACCAGCTAGCCCCGCTGCATCATTCCCTCCTGCATCATACTCCCTTCGTCTGTAAAACGATAGCACGGCTGACTCTTGCTCCTCGCTCGAGGCCATCTCGTGACCTCAACGTGACCTCATGACTCCAAGGCACGAGGCACGGTCCAAGGATCGCCCTCCAGTCTGGCCGATCTGGACCCGATCACTCTGCTGCCAGCATCACTGCACCCCACACATCACTACTTCTGACCACCGCTCTCTTCCATCCCTCATCAACCATCGAGACGTTCCTTCGAGATCGTCGTTCCTCTCAATCATGCCGTCAACTGGAGTCCTGCTCGATCTGTAGCTTTAGTCGCCTGAGTTTTGTAGGGATGCTCTTTGCTCCATTGTCAGTTTTCAGAATTCTGCGATCCTCGCGTTCTTCAGTCCTCAAGTTTATCATTGTTCAGGAGCCAACGTGTCCGAGTAGAGCTTCGCTCAACGCTGCGCTTCGCAAAGTTCACTGTTATACATCGTTGGACCTTGATGATACAGGGGTATTGGTGGCCCCGCCTCTCTTCTCCGCACTCTGGTCTCCGCCCCGCTCTGGCCGACTATGACGCGTGATGCTATCCGGACGTGACAGAGCTTGCCGGTACCGGCACGCAAGCTGGGCGGAGGGCGCTTCCGCCTTGTTTGGCCCGCTGCACGCTGTCCGCACGCTGTCATCACGCAGATCGCACGTGAGGTGCGATTGTTCAGCGCGACTGCTTTCCAGTCGGCGCAAGTCCGTCTCGTTCACGGTTCCAGGGGAGATCACGACGGCTATGTCTACGCCGCCCGACCTTCTGGCGAAGAGCTTCCTCCCAGCGGCAGTGCCTTTCTCAGAGCCTCCTCACGGAGACAGCGCCGCCGTTGCCGCGCGCTGTCGCGCCTCCTCACGGAGGCATCGGCTCCAGCGGCTCCAGCGTCATCGGTTCCTCCTCAATGACCCATCCCTACTCGCCACTAAGGTGTTTCCGGAACCTCTCACTGACGCTCTCGCGCTTAACTCTCGCCGCGTCCATGGCGCCAAACGTGCCTTTGCGCTGGAGGTCTGCGCCGCGTTCCTCGGAGATGCTAGTGGTGCTGAGTGTGCTATCCCGTCGCGCAGGGCGGGCAGGCGCGCGGTCCTTGTCGTTTGGGCTCGCCATGGCCGTGGAGACTGCCGTGGTCGGCTCAGGCGCATGCGCGGGCACGAAAGACAGCGGGCGCTGGCGCACAGTGTGCGTGCTGATCGTACTCGCCTGTTTCCTTAGTACGCGCTCGCCGCGCTCTCCCCGCTCGTTGCGCTCGTCACGCTCCAGACGCTCTGAGAAGCTCTCGGGGAAGCCGAGGCCCGAGGGCGGCGAGCGCGAGGAGGAAAGCACCTCCTTTCCGTCGCCGTAGAGCTTGCTCTCTGGGTCTGTGGCTGCTGGCGAGGGGAGCTGGTCCAGCGACGCCCGGAGGTCCATTGACGACGTGCGCTTGCTGGGCGGTTTTGGGGGCGATTGTTCGATCGCCTCCAGCCCGCTGCGAGAGCCGCGCTGCGCCGAGGCCAGCGAGGAGATGCTCTCGCTCCGTGGCGGGCGGGCGGGTGAGTTCGTCGACGCCGAGACCCGGCGGTGCCCATCCTCCCGAGCCGGGGTCTGCACTGGCGTGCTGACGCCCGTACCGCTGCTACCGCCCCTAAGGCCGAGTAACGCCTCTGTCAAGTCTCGCACAGCCTGGTCGCTCGCGCGCCCAGCCTCGCGTAGCGTGATCTGCAGCCGGGGGAGGCGGTCGCGCACCGTCGCGTTCGAGTCGTCGAGGTCGAGTGCCAGTTCGCCCGCTATGGCCGCCGCCGCGCGCACGCCCGTGTTCGCGCGCTCCATCGTGTCGGCGACCGCGCTGAGCTTCGCAATAGTCGCTGCGCTGATGCTGCCTTCCGCCTTAGCGAGGACCCGCGCCGCGTCCATCAGGTTGCGCCCGTGGTCTGTCTCGCCGCCCGAGCTGAAGGACGCGCCAGAGACGCGCGAGCCGAACGACGTCTGGCTCCGCCGCGGGCGCGGCTCCGACGACGGGTGCAGCACACTCGCCGCTCCGCCGCGCCCGTGCAGCGGGCTGTCGAGTGGGTCGTCGACTGGGAAGCGCCGCAGCGCCGGCGCTGTCCGCGGGGTGTCGTAGTAGCTCCCTGCGCTTGTCGCTGAGCGAGGCGTGACGCGGTACGTCCCCGATAGTCGTGAGCTTGCTCGTCCGCTGAGGTCGTCGAGGCGCGAGCTCGTCCGCCCACCGAGGTCGTCCAGGCGGGAAGACGCTCGATATCGGTACCCTCCTCCCGAGCCGTCGCCAATGACTGATGCCGAGCGGTAGATGCCACCAGCCCCGCTCCCCGAGTCGCCAAGCGCCGTCGCTGACCGATCGCGGTCGCGGTCGCGGTGGTCTCCCAGGACGGACGCCGCTCGGTCTTCCTCCCACCGCCGGTTGTGCTGGCTCCGCGTCTCCTCCAGCCGCCGCAGGACTTCCAGCGGATCCTTGCGCCCTGGCTCCAGCTCCCGCGAGCCGATCGCCGACACCGAGTCGCTCGGGCCGAGCGCGCGCGAGCTGCTAAACTCGCGGAGGTCACGGAGATCGCGCGAATGCCGGGAGATCGTCGGCGTGTCGCCCGCGATTGAGGCGAGGTCCCGGTGACTGCTGTAGTCGCGGTTGCGGTCGAGAAGCGCGCTGATCCGCCGAGACGCCGGTGTGGCGTGCGTGCCGTGAGAGCCGATGTCGTTGCTGCTAGCAATGTGGCTGAGGCGGTGGTGGGACTGCGACCCGCTAAGGCCGTATCGGTATCGATCGGAGGCTGTCTCGAGAACACTGCCGGCGCGGCCGTGCGTCTGCTCGCGATTACGCCGCGGCGACTCAAAGTCCTGCAGAAGCTCTTCTCGGGCTTCCCACCGGTCCCGAAGCCACGGTGAGTCGCGGTGCTCCAGCCCACTCGCGGGCCGTGCGGTTGCGAACGATTGTGCGCTGGGCGATTCCAGATCGTACGGGTGCCGTCCGCCAGGTTGCTGCTGCGTGTCGATCATGCTGAAGCGCAGCGGCCGCCTCAGCGTCGGCCCGTCCCCCGGGTTGGGTGATGGTGTGAGCTGTGAGTGTCAGCAGAAGCACAGAGGCGGTGCCAAAGAGCGCGGGCGGATGTCTTACCATACGGCTGCCATTTTGGAAATCGGAAGGAAGTGACGGTCGGGGCTTGCTGAGGTTACGGGAACCTCCGGAGCTGCTGTTGTCTCTGCCGCGCTCGTATTCGGGTTCCGCGTCTGCTTCGCGAGAGTCGTACGCGGCGTGGCCGTTCGAGCGCCCTCCCGCGACCAGTGTCGGTGACATCGAAGCCCGCGACGACAAGCTCGCACGCGATCCGTGACCCAGTCTTCGCAACGGAGTCACTCGCCCTGAAGGGGGTGTCGCCACCAATGCACTGGATAGCCGATTGCTGTTGGCGGACTGCCGTCGCGAGAGCTTCTCTTCCGCTTGGCGGATTCGCTCGTCGAGTGAGGGTCCGGGGTCTTCCGTTGTCGATCTTGATCCTGCCCCTCCGTATGACTTCCTGGGAGATCGATGGGACTCGCTGTGCCCTTCCAGCGTCTCCTCCTCCTCGTTGACGGTCTCGACGGGGCCGTTCGATGTTTCGCGTCGCATTGGCATTGCCAGTCGACGTGAGAAGCGGCGCTCGAGCGGCGAGTTCGGGTTTTCTCTCGGCGACGAGTAGCGCGAGTCTGACTCGTGCGTCGGTGAGAGCGAAGTGAACCGACGCGGTGTACCGTTGGATGTTGTTGATCCGTTGACGTGCCGGCCGAGCTCATACGATAATCGACGCGCTGTTGACATTCCCGAGTCGAGTGGAGGCGTTCCACGGTGGTCCGACGACAGCTCTAACGGCGAGCGCATGCTGTCAGTCTGCGGACTCCGAGACGAGTCGATGCTGATGGAGGACATGGAGTGGGCGATGGAGTGGGATGACGGGATGGATGATGCTTTGCTGTTGACGTCTAAGCTTGCTGTTGTGGGGCGAGGTGGAGGGGTGTTGGATGCGGATGCGGGGTTGGTGATGTGTTGATGATGGTGCTATTGAGTTGTCAGCCACGGTACCCCTGATACAGTCATGATAAGCTGGAACGTAAACTTACCTCCGACGATTTGTGTGCAGAGTCTCCGTTCTGTTTGGGGGAGGGCTCGCCTCGACTCTCGCGTCCAGCCGTGACCCAGTCCTTGAAGTCCATTACGCGAGTCGACCCGAGCCCGACGACGTTCGCGGCCATACCGCCGCTGACAGAGCCCGTGCTGAGGGGGCCCCCTGACGAGGAATATGTGGCGCTGCGAGACGGCGACGGCGCAATCAGGCCCGACTTTGATGTGGGCAGCTGCGAACTCTCGTTCTCATGCTGAAGCGACTGGCGTGCTGACGATGCCGATCCTGATCCAGAACCAGATCCCGATCCTGTGTTGTTGCTGCTGCTGCCATACTCGGACGACGACCCGACAGAGCCTCCGGACGATGATAAGTCTGGGAACGGCCTGCGTGACCGTTCAGAAGCAGGAGACGCCGAGTTGGAATGTGAGATTGACTGGCGGGAAGGGTGCTTGCGAGGGATCGGTGGTGGGAGAGTCGCGCGCGGAGAGGGCGAGTCTGTAGCCATGCTGGCTTGCACACTGGGCCGTACTGCCAGGCGAGCGATGCAGACTGATGCAACAGCTGTTCGCTCTGCTCGTCTGTAAGGATTATGAAAGTGGTGACAGTCGACTTGTTGACAGAGCCGAGATTGGGTTGAGGACCTAGGTACGGTGGGATGTGACCGAGGTTAAATTGCCGCTGGGGAACTCGATGTGCTTGGTCTGCTGCTGATGGCGAAGTGACGAGTGATGCGCCTAGGCCAGCTAGACTGCGGTGAGATGTTGAGAACGGATCATGAGAGAGCGGCGTGCGGTGATGGTATGGAGAGAAAGCGAGACACCGCTGAGTGTGTGAGTGAGTGCGGTGTGTGTGAGGTGATGCAAGAGGAGAAGATGCAGGGTGCGGAGGTAGATTGCTGAGGCTCTGCGGCCAGGGCTGTCAAGGGTGCGGTGTGGACAGTGGGTCGGATGCATAGTGGTGGTACACTTCCAATGGTCATTCTTATTATTGTGGCCGCCTCCCCTCCCAACCCTCGAGCTGGCGTCCGATCATGCCGAAAGCAGAGAGAGGGCTGAGAAGGCCGAGAGGCGTCCGGCGTGCAGCAGAGACGTCCATCAGCTCGAGCAAAGCGCAGGAGTTGATCAGACCGGCCAAGCCTAGCCATCCAGTCTCTCTCACCGATCTCTGTCTGTCGGAGTACGCATTCCTGCCCATCTCGCCTTCATTGCCTTTCATGCCTTCCCTCGTTCGTTGGACCCGGCTTCTTGTGCTTCCCTTGCCTTCTTCCCCTCGCTGCCTTCCCTGGCCTCACCCACCTCCCGCACTTCCGCTCCCAGTTTCAACACCGGTACACTAATGCACCCCTGTTTTACGCAAGTGCATGTGTCCGCGTCTCTTATGCGAAGAACACGGTCGATGTACTTCTGTCTGCATTCTGCAAAATTACCGCATTGCTTCGATGCTCGATGTCTGCTTGCTCACTGCTCATTCAGGTGTTGTCTTTAGACAAAGACGTAGGACTGTCTCTCCGGAAAGCGCCGAGCACATCAAAGGCTGCGTACGTGCGTAAATGACTTCCTACCTAGGCTATTGTGCACTGTGACTGTGGGATGGAGGGAAGGATGATCAGTCGTGTGGATCTACAAGCGGAAGGTACCGTGCTGATCACGCTACAACCCGCAGGTTGGGCCTCGCAAGCCGCAAGCCGCTCGAGTGCGGCGAGGGGGGGGGGGGGGGGGGGGGGGGGGGGGCCGCCCAAAAAAACGGGCGGGGGGGGAATTGCACGTAAAAAACCGCCCCGCCCGTTGCGATGTCCGGCTTTGCGG
>JASJUY010000043.1:0-125716 GCA_030347605.1 Trichosporon sp. DN520 | reverse complement strand
ATTCGCATACCAGTACACTCAGAATAATTATGCAAACTACCCGGAAGAAACCATTTTCAACTTTTCTCGTCGGTTGGCGAACACCCCTACCAGCAGATCACTCTATAACCCCTAAACTCCCTCTCCTAGCCCCACCCCTCCTCGCCGGGGACTCTTCCAGCCTCAGCGTCCTCAGTTGAGCCAGGAGGAGAGAATGGCAAGGCGCAGGGAATGGAGGCGTCAGCTCTGGGCACGGCACACTGGCAATGGCGACGACGAGTTCCGGATCCCCAGGTCTCTTCGTGTGCCAGCAGACAACTACCGTAGCCGTCCATAGTCACAGTACATACAAGTTCCATACAAGTTCCATAGAAAGAAAGAATGAATCAAGTATAACCCCATACAACACATAACAACTTCACGCAACTGACCATGTGGACCCGCACTCAACTTGTGCTAGTGGCCGTCGGCAACTCTGACTGTGCTGAGACAGAGTCCAAGTGACACAGAACAAGCCTACGTCAACACCTGGACATGCCCAGCTTGCACACTCCAAGTCACCAGGTCATCCACGCAACCAAGTTGAGTTACTGACACTACACTCCCACTTGCCAGTGCTGACACCTGATAAGTCCTAGGACCCTTAGAACAACCTGGAGTATGCCCTGGGCCATCCAGGGGCACTCCCAGGCCAATCGCAATAGTCGCCAAGTCATCCACGCAACCAAGTCGAAGTCACTAACACGACACTCCCACTTGCCAGTGCTGACACCTGAGAAGTCCTAGAACCCTTGGAACATCTGAAAGTATGCTCAGGACCACCTAGGAGCACTCCCAGATCATTCGCAAAAGTCAGCAAAAGTCATGACACCAGCAGGATTTGAACTCGGGATCCTTCGGTCTCACCATAGTGGGTGACCAGGGCTACGTATTGGGCTGTATCTCAGGAACCGTGGCGTCCCAGGGCATGGCTCAAGCACTATCTGAAAGCCCTGAGTCAGGGCGTGATTTACATGCCTCACCCGTTCCATCGGGCTGCCTCGTTGGCGAGCAACTTCAAGATTCGTGATGAGATCAGCACTTTCTGACAAGATCTGCCGTAACTCAGGAACCAGGGCAGCCCTGAGCGTGGCTTTTGCAGTTCTAGGTAGCCCTGAGTCTCAGCTATCTAGAACATATTTTAGTTTCGCTCTAAGTGCCCATTAAGGCGACGACCCCTGGCCCGAATCTCCCTATAAGTACATAGCCCCAAAAAAGGGCTTTCCAGATGGCCACAACAGGTTTGGCCAAACTCGATATCTCTGAAATACCCCTCTATGCCCGAGTGCCACACCCCCCTATAACTCCGCAACCACTCAACCCCTGAGCACCCGTTTCGACCCGTACCTAGCCAATAGCAAATGGATTACTGGGATTGAGCTAGTTTTGACCAGGGTGGCTCCAGTAGCCACCACCCCTAATTCCAGACACTACTATAACCCGGAAGAAACCATTTCCCACTTTTCTCGTCGGTTGGCGAACACCCCTACCAGCAGATCACTCTATAGCCCCCAACGAACCCCCAACCGGGTTAGGGGTGTTGGTGAAGATTGAGGGGTTGATCTCCGAGGGGGTCAGGGGTTGGGAGGGGTTAACCCTTATTATGGCGCGAGAGTTGACTGCTCTTCAATCGCGTCGCCGACAACGGTATTTCACGAGCTATGTGATCCTTCCTCTCATATGATGGTTCATCTGACGTCTGGTCCATCCGTTCTGCAGGCGATCTATCAATCTCGGTCAAAGGAGCAGCAAGCGCACAGCCCGCGACCGACGATGGCTGCCCACACACCACCGCAGTTGTCTTTGTCGAGCGACCGCGAAGGCTATGGTATTCACTCCTCCGGCAGATACAGTGTATCTACAACCAACACTCCGTCCTCACCGTAATGCAACTTGATGCCCCAAAAGACAGACTCCCAGTCCTCTTCGTGCGAGATCCCACCGCCCGAGCATCGAGCGATCGGAGTCAATGCGCGGAGGGCGGCCAAGCGAGTCGGTTCGCGGTGCATGACAGGGAGCCATCGCCCACTCGCAGAACTGAGCTACAGGCTCCGTAGGGGGCGGGGTGCGGCCCTGCGCCCGCAGCGTCTCGTTCGCAACTGCAAGTCTCCTTGATGATCTCTCGGACTCGGCCCATCCAGGCATCGAAGGTGCGATACCACTGGCGATTAGTAGCACGCGTGGACCACTCAGAGCGATTTCTGCCGTCAGCGAAGGATCAGCAGCGACCCCCATCTCAAGCGCACAGCTCAGTACTGACGAGTTCTGCGGCGAGGTCTTGACTCGCATAGCTGGCGGCACACATCACGCGTGCGGCCGGGAAGGGGGTGCGCCCAAGGAGAAGGGAAGGGTTTGAGCAGCTCGGCCGTTCGGTGTGCGGGAATCCTCGTAAGGCGCCTGCAGATCCTTCAGAGTCGATGCCTGTTGATGACGGTTTCTCCAGGAAACATTTCGGAGTCGTGTTATCAAGCTGCTGTGATCTCTCGAACGACATAGCTCACTGTGAGCCTGATAGCGACAGCGCCTGAAGATGATGACACTCGCCGACGATGCGGGGACCAACCAAACATGACTGAGCCGTTGCGTTCGAGACGCCAGCGATGACGCTTGTGCTAGCTGGGCAACCGTAGTCTCGGCTCTCATGTGTTGCGGTGACCTCCCTCCAGATGACCGTTGGGGGAGACGACTTCGCGGTGTACGCAGAGGGTGTGCGCCGAAGCCACAGCAATGCAGGGCTAGGTTTTACCATGCAGCGAGAAGCAGGCCTAAGCGACTTCCAAACTCACGGGTTGGTCTTGCCGTGAGCAGCTCTGGCGGTTCCCCAAGCTCGGGCAGCGTGGTGCAATCATCCGCGCTGTCCTCACAGGCCGATTTGCTATGCGCGCTGGAGGTCATCACGCATCACGGTCAGCTCCGTAACGAACTTCGGGCTCCACAGGCACGACAAAGAAGCCGTGGTGCGTCGTCTGCAGTGCACATGAGATATGCACGTGAGCCCCCGTGGCCATTGCTTAATGTCGGTAGCGGCTATGGCAGACATCGGCCGAGATTGTCGGTTAGTAAGGTCCAATGGCAGGGAGTCATCGATGACATTTCGGCGACTTGGTCACCAACGCGTCATGGTGTTTAGCAGCGGCTGATCGGAGTATCCATTTTGCCAAGATAGTCGTGTGAGTGACATGAGGACGTCGTACTTCCTTGTCATTGTGGCAGACGCATGCAGAATGTTCTGAAAGAGAGGGCGTCTCAACGACTCGAGGAGGAGTTACGGAGTGCCTCCTACTCCCCCACCTCTCACAATGACATCGAGTGACACGGGCCGACTGACGTCGTCGTCGGCGACGGCGGAGTGTGGATAGAGGAGGCGGCATAGCTTCCGTACAGATATATCTGCAGAGGCCGCTGAAGGCCTTCCACTGCACCGTCCTCCGACTTCTTCACCTACACCCATGGTCTACATCACTTCAGCTCCACTCGCACTGCTCGTACTGGGCGCCGCCTCCGTGTTGAGCGCAAGACAGCGCACCCCGCTGGGCTACGAGGTCAAGTTCACCTTGCTCGACTCCGCCCTCAACAACGGCACGCCCAGCGCCGATGTCGTGTCCACCTTCAATCTGCAGTCGCCTCCCGAGGAGCGCACGTGGGCCTACTTCGACACGGACAACAAGACGCTCAACGCCGAAGGCTGGGTCGCCCGTATCCGGCACAAGGAAGGCGACAACCTCACCTTGACGTACAAGAAGCGGTTCCCTGTCAACAATGGGCTCGACGCAGCACTCGCGGAGGCGAAGCAGTACAAGTTCAAGAAGGGCGCCGAGATCGACTGGACGACCGAGAAGCAGACGCTCAGCTACTCCGAGGACAAGGTGCAGAAGAAGGTGTCGCGATGGCTCAATGGGACTACGATTCCGTGCTCGGAGTGGGCCCTGTGTCTGCTAGTCCACCACATTCCCGACAAGCTCGAGGACTGGAAGCAGAAGGACTGGGGCAAGGACGTGTTGATGCAGGCGCGACAGTATGGCCCCGTCACTGGGAAGGTCTGGTTCGGCAACTGGAACAACACCGAGGTCCGCGTCGAAGTACTTCCCATTAAGAACCAGAACGGAACGGGCACCGAACTCAACACTGAGCTATCCTTCGATGCCAACGAGCAGAACGCTTCCGACCTGCGCGACAAAGCCATGCGCGAGCTGGAGAACCGCGGTTGGCTCGATCGGAACGGCAAGCTCAAGACTGGAACGATCCTCGATCGCTACTAGAACAGACCTATGCACCGCAGTGACCTCAGAGAGTGTCGTGTCGTCAGTAGTGACGGTCAGTGAGAAGCCGTCGGAGCTCCGGTGGGTGACGTTTCTATGTGCCTGAACCGGACCCACCTGCGGAGCCACAGATGTCATAGTGACGCCGAGGGCTGGTCAATGAGCCAAGCCAAGAGTTGGGTCAGTAGCGACAAGAGGGCTCACAAGCTTGCGCAGAAGAGTATGCTCACTCAAAGTCGGGCCGCTTGCAAGGCTATGCGTCCTCGCAAGGCGGCGTGCCGAGGTCACTAGTCGCCAGAACGTCAGGAGGAACAAGGGTCTTTGCGTGCCCGGATGCTGTAAGGAATACCGGCGCAGGTGGTATGGGCTATGGCTCTTCTAGATTTTGATGTCAGAAGCACAGGCGAGTCTCCAGGAAGATTGTGCTGTGTGCCCAGCATCCGCACGTAGTCAGAAAGGTCAAACCCGGTCGGGACGAGCTAGGCGAGCACACGACGTGCGTCTGGTACCGATTGATCTATGCACTCTTTCGCTCACTCTGAGAGTCGGCTCGAGTTGGCTGGTTGTAGCTCAGCTGTCGGATGTCTTCACGAACTTGCAGAAGCCACGAGTCGCTGACATGCTCATGTATGCTGAGATGTCGGGAAAGCAGGATGAGCTTGTGGCCTTTGCGGCCCATTGTCCGGGTAGACGATGAAGCGGACCAAAGTGGGCTACCTCCATGTGCTGATAGTTTCCCGAACGTTGCAGACGACCACGTGAGGTCACTGCGACACCAGTGGGAGCGTGCGCGCGTCCTTCGGCCTAATGAAGTCTCAACCTCGCTTGAGTATCTCCTCAGCGTCGCGTCGCACGAGGCCGATCGGATCCAGGATCCAGGATGCAGGATCCAACGGAACCCGGGGCCCGGGACCATGTCGGTGAATTGATTGCCGGGTCCCCACGCCCACGCCCAGCGTCGGCATTCGGGTCCTGCGCGTACGTTCTGCCCTGCCCTGCCTCTCATCGCTGCTTCATCGCTTCGGACCCCTCGACCTTGCTTGCCTTGCTGGACGGACCGCTATCGCGCGATATCATATAGCGCTTGCTCCTCCTCCTCCCCATCGTCACCACCAGCATCTCCATCGCCATGGCCCTCATTCAGACTCCGTTGACCCAGCTCTGTGAGTGCTTCGCCTGACGATCGCGCTAACGCCAGTCAACATCAAGCACCCCGTCGTGCTCGCGGGCATGTTCGTCGCGTCCGGCCCAAAGCTCGCGGCCGCCGTGACCAACGCGGGTGGCCTGGGTGTTATCGGTGGCCTGTCCATGACGCCGAAGCAGCTCCGCATGAACATTGCCGAGCTCAAGAGCTACCTCAACGACAAGAACGCTCCTTTCGGCGTCGACCTCGCGCTGCCCAAGATCGGCGGAGGTGCGCGCAAGACAAACCACGACTACACCCACGGCCACCTCAACGAGCTCATCGACATTATCATTGAGGAGAAGACTGCGCTCTTTGTGTGCGCCATTGGCGTGTGCCCGCCGGACGTTGTCGACAAGCTGCACAAGGGCGGCGTAGTCGTTGCCAACATGATCGGTCACCCGAAGCACGTCGCCAAGGTTGTTGACGCGGGCGTCGACATTGTCATCGCGCAGGGCGGCGAGGGCGGCGGTCACACCGGCGACATCCCCTTCTCGATTCTCATCCCTGCCGTCGTCGACGCGACCAAGGGCAAGAAGACCAAGGCGGGCAAGGACATCATCGTGCTCGGCGCCGGCGGTGTCGCTGACGGCCGCTCCCTCGCTGCGGCACTGTCGTACGGTGCCGAGGGTGTCTGGGTGGGCACCCGCTTCGTGGCGTCCGTCGAGGCCAACGCTCCCAAGGCGCACAAGAACAAGGTCCTCGAGACCAAGTGGGGAGAGACGACCAGGACGGTCATCTACTCTGGCCGCCCCCTGCGCTGCAAGAAAACGCCCTACGTCGCCGAGTGGGAGGACACGCGCCAGAAGGAGATTGAGGAGCTGACGTCGCGCGGCATTATCCCGCACATGCACGAGCTCGACAAGCGCCCGGAGCGCTCGATCGAGGGCAAGATCTGGATCCTCGGCGAGGCGGCGGGCAACATTGACTCTATCAAGTCTGCCAAGGAGATTGTGGACGGGATGGTGCAGGGCGCGGTCCAGGCTATCCAGAAGAGCGCTGCTGACATTCGTGGCGGAGCCAAGCTCTAAGCGCCAGTCAGCGGATATGCTGACGTCCGCTGGCGGTGACAAAGCAATCGTAGTGATGTTGTCTAGTTTAATCAGAAGTATTTGGGTGTATGCAGATCAGTTGACTATGACAAAGAAGGCTTTACGCATACTTCTTGGCGCTGGTGGCACTGGGGCACAAAGAAGAAGCCAAGAAGGTCTCGGTTGATCGGGATCTTCGGTGATCGCCGAAATCGCCCACCTGCACCCATTCGTCGAGAGCACCGAAGATCTCGTGCAACAGAACTCGGAGAACACAAGCCATGCATAGACGAATGCAGCAGCGATGCAGACACGTTCACCTACGCGCGCCCCACGCAGCGTACAAGACAAGACAGACACCAGAGTATCCCGATCAACGCGCGAAACACACGCAGCGTGGATGCGGCCGCCGTGCTAGTGCGGGCTCGGGTATCACCCTTAAGCGGCACGGTATTCGGCCATGGCCGCGTCGCGCGCTGCTACTTATTCGTCACCCGTCCCAACTTGTTCTTGTTGTCCTCACCACCACCCCCTTCCTCTCCAACACATCACCATGGTCTACCAACCCCGCAAGGCTTACGTCGTTGGCGTCGGCTCCACCAAGTTCGACAAGCCCCGCGGCCTCCGCGACTACCCCGAGCTCGGCCTCGAGGCGTCGGTCAAGGCGCTCCTCGACGCCGGTATCACGTACGACGATGTCGAGACCGCCGCCGTCGGCTACGTCTACGGTGACTCGACCTGTGGCCAGCGTGTCCTGTACCAGCTCGGCATGACCTCGATCCCCATCGTCAACATGAACAACAACTGCTCGACCGGCTCGTCTGCCTTTGTCTCCGCTGTCAACTCAGTCGCCTCCGGCCAGGTCGACTGCGCGCTCGCTCTCGGCTTCGAGAAGATGAGCCCCGGCTCGCTCAAGTCGTTCTGGGACGACCGCTCCCCGCCCCTCCTCGGCACCTACCTGCAGATGAGCGAGATCGAGGAGTCGAAGCAGTACCCCGTCAAGCAGAAGGGTCCCGGTGCCGCGCTCATCTTTGCCGCCGCCGGCCTCGAGCACCACGAGAAGTACGGCTCCAAGCCCGAGCACCTGTACAAGATCTCGGCCAAGAACCACAAGCACTCGGCCAAGAACCCGTACTCGCAGTTCCGCTTCACCCCGACTCCCGAGGAGGTCGGCGCCGCGCGCAAGATCACGCGCGAGCTGACCCTCCCCATGTGCTCGCCCACCTCTGACGGTGCCGCGTGCGCCATTGTCGTCTCGGAGGACTTTGTCAAGAAGCACAACCTCCAGGACCGCGCTGTCGAGGTTGCTGGCGTCGGAGTCGCGACCGACTCGCCCAGGCTCTACGAGGACCGCTCCCGCATCGAGCTCGCCGGTACCGACATGGGCCGCAAGGCTGCCGCGCTCGCGTACAAGCAGGCGGGCATCACCGCCCAGGACGTGCAGGTGCTCGAGTGCCACGACTGCTTCGCGCCCAACGAGCTCATCACGTACGAGGCCCTCGGCCTCTGCCCCGAGGGCAAGGCGCACGAGCTCGTCGACCGCGGAGACAACACGTACGGCGGCAAGTTTGTTGTCAACCCGTCTGGCGGCCTCGAGTCCAAGGGCCACCCGCTCGGCGCCACCGGCCTCGGCATGGTCTTCTACATGACGCTCCAGGCGCGTGGTGAGGCCGGCCCCCTCCAGGTCGAGAACGTCAAGAACGCCCTCACGCACAACGTCGGTCTCGGTGGATCATGCATCGTCACCGTCCTCCGCAAGGCCGACTTCTACAAGAAGGGCTCGACCTCGAAGGACCGTCTCGGCTACGACGTCGCCGCCGAGGTCCGCAACATCACCGAGAGCGACCTCGCCAAGGTGCGCTCCAAGAAGTACAGCGACTACGTTCCTCCCGCCCTCGCCAAGCTCTAAGGGAAGGGCTAGCACGTTGTAAAAGTCATAAGTCTTTATGGATATGTATGCAGTAGGCAGCTATGAGTTGAGCTGATGTCAACTGACCTGTAATCAATCGCGCTGATAAACCTCGGACCGGCTAACAATCCCTTTTCTGACGCATCCCCTGGCCGGCTCAGACTAGCGCGATTCTGCAACCACAAGACGTCGTAAGTGGCCCTTCGCTGCATTCTCTCGGCTGGGGCGACTCGGCCCATGGTTGATCACCAGCCTCATGGGCATCACGTGGATGTCACTTCTGTTCATACTTCTAACTGAGCACTACTAATCCCTAAATCACACTTAGCGCTGCTGGCCCTGGCCCTGGCTGGCAAGGCGGGCGTCAGTCTGGCGCGCCTGCTGGCCCTCAGCAAGACCGAAGCCAGTGCCGGGTCCAGTGGCACCGGCGTCAACGGAGGGGTCGACGTAACGGTCGGCGTTCTCCATGTTGAACTTGCCCTCAACCGGGGGACGGTCAAAGTTGGGCTGGCCGCTCGAGGACTGGCCGCCGGAGAGACCAGAGCCAGTCGAGCCGCTCTGGCCGGAGAGGCCAGACTGGCCGGTCGACGAGTGGTGGTGGTGGTGCTGTCCCGACTGGCTGTGCTGTCCCTGGCTGGCGAGGCGGTCGTCCTCGCGGCGAGCCTGCTGGCCCTCGGCGAGGCCGAAGCCCGTGCCGGGTCCGGTCGCGCGCGAGTCGACGGACGGGTCGTCGTACCGGTCCGCGTTGGTCATGTTGAACTGGCCCTCGACGGGAGGACGGTCAAAGTTGGGCTGGCCGCTGGAGGACTGGCCGCCAGAGACACCAGACGACGAGTGGCCCTGTCCACCCTGGCTGCCACCAAGGGCAGTGCCGGTGGCTTGGGCGGCACGGCTTTCAGTCGAGTCAGACTGGAGGCCACGGGCGGCGTTCTCAGCAATCTTGGCGTCGGTGCGGCGCGCACGCTCGCCCTCGTCCATGCCGAGTCCTGAGCCGGGGCCGGAGGCGCTGGCGTTGACACCAGGGTCGACGTAGCGGTCGGCGTTCTCCATGTTGAACTTGCCCTCGACGGGGGGGCGGTTGAAGTTGGGGTCGTTGCTGGAGGACACTGGGGTTAGCTTCGACCGTCGATCACCCGCTTCAACTCACTGTTTGGTTGCTTCTCGGTTGGATGGAGATGTAGGGGAAACCATTGCCTGCATGCAGCTCTATATGAAGCGCTGATGCGCTGCATGCAGCCGCGGAGGGGGTGAATGGTCTGGAAGCTTCCTGCTGTCATCCTCTGCCAACATGACCGTGGCTACGTCATAGCTGTCATAGCTGCCACTCCACAGCCGATGCCTCGAACTCTGCCTCGTACTACTCTTACCGCCCAGCGGAGATCTGACATTCCGTACCATCGGAGAGGTGGGTTCCCACGGATAGATCAAGTCACATGACCGGAAGCTGGGAGACGCATGCAACAACAACATGGTCACCATGTGGTAGTCACCTCAGCATCACCTCAGCCTTATCGGACCCCTCAAGTCCGACGCATTACCCGGTCATTTGCTGATCGCCAATCGGTCACTAGGCCACATTCGGCGTTCTCAGCGAACGACACGACCCATGCGGGTATGCGATCGAGCGGTTGCGGCAAGCGGCGTGGCAGATCGGGCAACGTGAACATGAAACGGCCCGCGTGTTGTGCGACGCACCTCTGCACTGCCGACTGTGCACGCTAAGATCCCCCACGGAGTAGGCATAGACACCACTCTTCTAGAAGCGAACGTCGGCGATGCCGCACGGCGGAGATGGTTGATCGATCCGGCGAACTTCCCGACCACTGACACAACTAACGCTAGTAGATCATCTAACAGGGGCACTAAGGAGTGACTGAGGCTGATATATAACAAGTACCGCAGCACACGATCTGTCCCTCGCCCAGCAACGCACAACATGCTGCCCCTCCTCACCCTCTCTCTGGCCGGCACGGCCCTCGCAGGCCTCACGGTCAACTCGATCGGCGGCTGGACGCACCCCGACGACACGCCCGCGTTCCCCTTCATCGACTCTGACGGGACCTTCTACATGCAGTCCGCACACGCAGGCTACGGGGCGCAGGACAGTCGGATCTGGTCCTTCTACTCCGGCCCAGACTTTGACAGCATAGCCTTCCGGAGCGACATCACGAATGCTATCAACGCCAGCGAGCCGCGGGACAGCAACGCAAACACGACGTACCGGTGCAACTACCTCTCTCCCACTGGCCGGGAGGCTACCCGCCCGCCGGCGTCGAGTTCGTACAAGGAGGCGAACTTCTGCGACCTCGTCGGGTCCTGGGTCGACCCCGATACTGGCGACTGGATCGGCCTCGTGCACAACGAGTTCACGCCGCAGCCCTTCGCGGACGGCCTGCACTACGACGCGATCGACCGCGCAATCTCAAAGGACAAGGGACGCACATGGACCATAACAGGCCACGCGATCACGACTCCGTTCAGCACAAAGCGCAACGACACGGCCACCTTCCCCCAGTCCACTTACTACTACGGCAACGGCGACCCGCGCATCACCTACGACCTTGCCAATGGCTACGTCTACGTCTTCTACAATTCGCGCGTGATCAACAAGGGCGGCGGCTGGCGCCTCTTCTACTCGCACGTAGCCCGTGCGCGCCTCCAGGACAAGTTCACAAACTTCCAGAAGTACTACCGCGGAACATGGAACGAGTCCGGACTGGGAGGCAAGGAGAGCGTGCTCGTGCCCACTGGGTCTGATGCGAACGGCTACTCGGCAGTAGAGTACGACCCCAAGACGCCAGGCAAGGCCGACGACCAAGTCGCCGCCGGCACTGCGCCAGCCACATCACCCCTGTTCGTAATGGACGTAGCCTGGAACGCGTTTCTGGGCAAGTGGGTCGGCGAGCCCCAGAACCCAGACCAGAGCGGGAACGCGCCGCAGGAGTTCTACGTCTGCGACGACCTCGCCGTGCCCAAGTGGACGCTTTTTGGCACAACTGGGACAGCGTACAAGACCGCAAGCTGGTATCGGTGGTTCATTGACTCGGTCTCTAGAACCGGAGGGCAGATCATCGGCCGCGCGTGGAGGAGCTACTGCTCCTTCGGCTGCCATAACAACGTTAGCGGAGACTACGTCAACCTCTCTGTCGACGCGGCTGACGGCGTCAAGCCCCTCACTGGCACGCTCGGCGGCTATACGCTGAAGGCGACAGGTGACGGCGCATACACCCTCGGCCAGAACGGCAAGGTTCTTGGCGTCAGCAGCCGCGCTTGGGGAAGCCCGACCACGCTCGGCACGGGGACAGGAGCCGCGTACCAGTGGTGGCTTATTCCGGCTGCTGGGGGAGGATACCGCGCCGTGAACAGATGGAGCTCGCTCGTGCTCGCGGGTAACAAGACGGTGCACAAGACGGTGCCGCCGCGTCACTGGGACTATGGCACGAGCAAGGTCGCCGACCAGATTTTGCAGCTGCAGTAGGAAGTAGACTATAGATACACGACGTGAAGAATGCATTAGTCGTCCGGGGATGCGAAGCTGTCATCGGCAAGCGAATCAGCGAGCACATTGGCACACTTGAACAGTCCCTCTTGTCGAAGATTCTGAGAAAGCCCGGCTATGGCTCCAGCCGAGAAGAATCAGCGAGTTCGCATTGAGCACATGCAACAGCTTCTCTTGCCCCGGTCGTGACCAGGTGGGGCGTAAAGGAGCCTCCAACGATCGCGTCGGGAACAGCGCCGCATGCAAGCTAAGAGCGCGGAGCCTTGTGGATACGAAGTCGCCCCAAAGTAGTGAGACGCCTTCTTCCGCCGCAGTGTGCCGTTATGGCAGCGGGTGCCCGCCCAGCGATCTGTTGCCCTTCCACAGTGGACCGCGGCCCCGTGGGCAAAGGATACTCAGGGTTATCTCCCTCCCTTCCCTGCTCACGTTGGCTCCATCTTAATTAATTAACCGGCGTTGCGGCGAAGCAGCATGCTGAAGCTTAAAGGCAAGTGCGGAAGGACGATCATCGGCCGGCGACCGCGCCGAAGGCCGGCTGTGGCGAGCTTTGCGTGGCTCGAGTCTCGATGTCAGGATGAACTTATGCAGACTGGTTGACTGGCGCTCTTCGTGCAGCTCGACACTCTGGCTGGTAGTGAATGGCATAGAGACGACACGTCCTGTAGATGTCGGTGAGGTGAGAGGGTGTCTTCTGTGCGCACATCGGGCGAGATAATGGTCGGCCAGAGACTTGCTCGTAGCAATGCTTATCGCCACCTCCGCTCGCCTTGGTGCCGATTCCGGCTCTGATCGGAAATGTATGTTGCGTGTGTGCTGGCAGCAAGGAACAGAGAACACTGCTGCACCTTGCGAAAGTATCGTGCCACGCATTAGCTACAGAGATCATGGCTACAGACATGAGGCTACATAAGAGATCCGCCCGGTGATATGGACGGGTCTAGTCGTATGTTACAGTAGTGCAGCGACGAGGGCGATGAAATGGTAGTCACGCACCATGAGCGCGACTCTGCGTTGTCGAGAGCTGTCCTGGCACGGCTACAGCGGTGCGCGGATGAAGAGGGGCTCGTAGACAGTGTCCACAACAAGCACTCCATCCTCCTCATGAGTTTTTATGGCCCAGACCTCTGACCGCCAGTGCCTTTCGTGGTCGGAATTGTCGGGATCGTAGTAGCCCAAAGTCGAGAGATCGAATGTGATCGGGGGTGAGCGTTGAAAGGAGTCGGTCGGCTGGATGTGGCAAGTCGGCATAGCTTGCAAGCAGTATTCGGCGACCGGATCGGCGGGTGGTGGTGACAGCCCGTAGGCTCGCAGCGTCGTCTCGGCCTCCTCGACAGCGTCGCCGATGATCTCCTTCACGCGGACCATCCAATCGTTGAACTTGCGGTATGGTCGCCAATTCTTCGCGCGAACCGGCCGCTCCTCCATGTTGCTGCACTGCGTCAGCATGGACTATGAGGTGAACATACATCTGGATCGCTCGGTCGAGCACAGCCAAGCGGTACGTCTCCAGGTCAATTGAATCCTGCTTTGACAGTTTTGCGGCGACATCGAGGCTGGCGAGTCGGGCTGCCCACATCGTCCGCGCTGCCGGGAAAGGAGTCTTGCCAAGGGGTAGGGGAGGGTAGGAGGCCAAGAGGAGCGAGGAAAGCCACAGCACTGGCTCAAACCCCCTCCAACGGATACCGATGTTGATGAGGAGCATCCGACGGCTGGGCGGAGCTCGTTTCCGGAGTTTTGCAAGTCGGAAGACATGATGGGTTGAGCGACAGCGAGGAAGCAGTAAAGCGTGATGAGCGCGGGGCCAGTATACAAGTCATGAGGACAGTGATAGCGGGATGCTTAGTGTGAGTCCGGCATGAGTGGCAACTCTGTCTGAGACCGAGGCTAAGCGGGTAGACGCGCTAGGCTGAAAGAAATCAACCGCGTTCAGCGTGCATTCACCATCGTCCTCTTTCTCATCATTTGCGACGTGCAACACCTCTATCGTTGTCGACAACGCTCACTCCTCTGACGACTGTTCCGCAGCTTCGCTTGCACACGGCTGCTCCACGACATCACTATTCACCACCATTCCTCATGTTTGCACCGCACCTTTTGCAACCTCCCCCGGCCGGGGGAAGACATCGTCGAGAGCAACTTACAACTCGTCTTCCGACATCCCGCTGAACAGCCGAGTCCCGGCGAGAGCGCCAACTGGGAACGACATCAAGCCCGTAGCGCAGGCGCTCTTCGTCGATGGGGGAGGGTGGATTGTCGACCTGCTCAATGCAGAAGACGAGGAGCTGCTCGTCAAGATGCTGAAGGACGAGCTCAACGGGCTTGGCGCGGCGACACTTCCGAAGCCCTCAGCGCGACACATCCTCAGTGAGAACGACCTCGCTGTCACGCTGCTACGAAACTTTGGCGATGCGCTCGAGGCTCTTGCCACCGAGATCTTCGGCAAGGCGGCGAACATCCACTATGATGCTCCCGCCAAGCTTCTAACGCGCCGAAGACTCCCGGCAGGAGCCGACAGATGCCGGCCAGACCTAGTCGTTCTCGTCCCGGACGACGTCCACGGCGCTCGCATCGTGAGCCTCGTCGAGCTCAAGTCAGCCATCGCCTTGCCGAATGACCTGCTCGACACGGTGCTGGACCTGGTAGCGAACCACTGGAAGGTGTCATTCGAGGACGGCATCACCAGCGTCTTCCGAACTGACACGGAAGGACGGTACCAGCTGCGTCGTGCAACGCAAGAGGAGCGACGAGCTCAAAACGATCACGCCCGCCTCGCTCGACACCTTCTCGACGTGGCTGGTTACATCACCGCGCTCGACTGCACTTACGGCATTCTGTTAAATGGCGTACGACACGTCCTGATCCGCGTCAACAAGGAGAGGCGCACGGTGTCGTGCTCACGACCCTTCGGCGCGGACGAGGAGGATGAGGGTGATTTCGACCGCCCCAGAAGCCTTTTCTGGCTGCAGGCCGTCCTGTTGGCCGCAGCGCGCATGGACATGGAGTAGCATCGGCGGAGGAGACGCACGGGAGACGTTGGAGATCGTAGCGCATGGTCCGGAAGGCGAGGTTGGCTGAGAAGTTGGAAGATTAGTGTTGTATGTTAGATTGTGTGGTATGAAGCTTTCTCGTGCTCAAAAGGCCGGACCGACGAGGCTGGTCTTTCTAAGAGCTGTCCCATGCGAGATGAGGGCCGTTGTCAAAGCTG
Organism: Trichosporon sp. DN520; assembly: GCA_030347605.1. Taxonomy (NCBI): domain Eukaryota; kingdom Fungi; phylum Basidiomycota; class Tremellomycetes; order Trichosporonales; family Trichosporonaceae; genus Trichosporon; species Trichosporon sp. DN520. Next base: position 110,612 of record JASJUY010000043.1, on the reverse strand, counting down.
CGGCTGTAGCAGAAAAGGTCAGACAGCTATATTCAGTGAGAAGCAGGCGCATGCTGGCGACCCATCGTAGAAAGAGCGAGGACGCGGCTATCTCCTGGTCGAGGAGCAAGGCATGCTGAGATGCCAGGCGTGGCCGTTGCAGGTCGTGCAGATGGCCCGAACCGGGCTTCGCAAGGGCAGGGAAACCGCTCATGGATTACCGCCATGTAGCACTGTACAGTATCCGATCCTTGCTAACTCGGAGTTGAAGCTGTGTATTGATTGTGAGTGACCTTGGTTTTCGTGAGGGACGGATCTTGATTTGATGCATTGTTTTATGATTTGACGCATTGTTTGATGGTTTGCTTCAGATCTACTCCGCCTCGACCTCGACGACGGCCTCCTCGATTTCGTCGCCCTTGACTGCCTTTGCCTCCTTGACCTCGGCGTACTCGCGGGCGTGGCGGAGGGCAACAAGTTCAGAGTACGTCCACATGAGCATGATGGACGCGCCGGGGCCGACGACGAGTGCGCCCGCGACGAGAAGGGCGCCATAGAGCCACCTGCGGGGGGTGCCTGCGCGCTGCCGGCGAGCGAGGGCGAGGAGGACCTTGCTTCCGACGGCGAGGGTGATGAGGAAGAAGTCGGTAACGAGGAGGCGGTGGCAGGCGGCGGCCAGAGTCTTCGGCTGGGGGCTGAACGTGAAGACGTCAGCGAGGCTGAGCCCGTCCTGGAGCTGGGCGAAGAGGGCGAGCTGCGACTTGAGAGAGGGGAGGATGCCGAGCGCGGCGATGAGGAAGATGCCCATCTTGGGCGGGACGGCCGTGAAGCCCTTGCGGAAGAGGGGCGGGAGGATGACGTTAATGGCGAGCATGTAGAGCGGGAACGGCTGCCAGAGGCTCTGCGCGTCGTACTTGAGCTCGGCGGGGGCGTGCTCCATCCAGAGGCTGGGCAGGATGAAGCCGACGACGGTCGCGATGAGCGTAGTGTACAGGAACGACGAGCGGGGGACGTTGGCGTTGTACTGCACCGAGTGCTTGAAGGTTGCGCGGACCTTGCGGCGCGCACTCTCGGGGAGGAAGAAGACCTCGTCGCCCAGGTCGACCTTGTGCTTGTGCCGGCGCCAGTTCAGCGGCGTACTCCAAGACACGCACGCGTAGTACGCCGGCAGAGCGATGCCGGCCGTAATGACCTGGCCGACGAGGAGGGCAATCGTTGACAGCTGCGCCACGCCGAGGCGCATGCCGAAGCCCTCGACGTTTCCGTGAGCATCCTTGCTCGCACTGCGGCGCGAACTGGGCCGGAAGCCCTCGTACACTGTCACGAGGACTGCGGCGACGAACAGTCCGCCAAAGTACTGCAGGAATGGCTGGCCGGCGTGCGATGCGGCGGCAGAGGAGAAGCACGTGTTGAGCTTGCAGAGAAGGTTGTTGAGGCCCTCTGCGATGGGGTAGCGGCGTGCGACGGGTTGCTCGAGACATTGGGGCGCATCGAGGAGGTTTGGCTGGATGGACGCGATGCCCTTTACTGCGAGGAAGGCGTCAGCGGCTGGATCATGGTGTCGGATGTGTGCAACAAGAGTGGAACAATGATGACTCACTGGCGACGCCCATCGCAGCCACGCCGACTGCGGTGACTCCGGCAAAATAGCGTCCGGACATGGTGAGCGAGGTGGGTGTGGGTTGTCGGGTGTGAGCTTGAGCGATGTGGTGTTCGCAAGATGCCAAGTAAGATGCGCACACGCTGTGATGCAAAGTCAAAGGTCCAGTCCGTCGCTAGCCGGTAGACTAGCAAGGACGCTACGGTGACACGGGGACCAGCTGACCGTGTGCTATGGGTGCTATGGTGAGCACGACTCTGCGCCTGCGTAGCTCGGTTCTTCGGCTGCTCTGTGTACGCTCTCGCTCTCCTTCTCGATTCGGTGCCCCGTCCCAGATAAGCTCATGACGTCAAACACGTGACCCACTCTAGAGCCAATCACACCTTATCGATGACAACAGACATCTGATTCCGGGCGTCGACATCGGCTAAGCTCAAGATGTGGTGAGCACAGACAAGCTGATGCGATCGATCACATCTCTTGCCAACGTCGAGAGAGGCATGCTCACCCTCCAGCTCCTGTTGAATACCAGCACTCTAGCAGCAGACAGAACAACGACACCTCAGTGAATGCTTATACGACAATGACGCTTCAAAGCCAGAAGGCAGTTGCTTGCTCTCTAGCGTTGTTACCACTGCTGTCCAGGCACTGCCAAGCTCTCCCGGCTCCGTTCGTTAAGTGCCTCGCAGTTCACAGCCCACTTTGACAAGCTCGTCAGAGAGCGTCGTATATGCTTCTGACCATGCGATGTGCAGCGCGGGAGCATGCTCGTGATAACTGCTGGGTGGCGTCCTCCTGAGCCTCTGGTGCGCCATCTCTCCAATTTAAGAGCTCTGTCAGACTCAGTCGTGCACACGAACAGACGATTGGGACGGTCGAGTGGAATGCGTTGTCGATGGTGCATATTCATACGAAGTGTCGACAGACGACCGCATACCGCCTTTCGCCGCCAGCTGCTGAAGGCACTTTGCGACAGGGTGATTTATCAGAAGCCAGGCGGCTGGGTTTAGCGGCACTCCCTCAACTCTAGTGAACGAACGAGCTGACGCCATCGCACTCGTACGATATCAGTGGTGAGCGGGGCAAATTCCGCATTCCTTTGCGCATCGAGTGGCGTTTGACTCGATCCGGACCAGACTTTCAGTTGGCATCCGGCCAATAATACCACGGTGGAGGTGCCATGCGTATACAATGGGCCGTCGATGCACTCAGCAACATCTGTCTTTGTGAGACTCAACGGTCAGTGCGATCGATTAACGCAACTGCTATGCACAGACGCGTTTCTCTGAAAGATCAAAGGCCTGCCAGCTGAGACAATCATGCAGAAACAAGAGCGTGTCAGCACGAAAGCGCTTCAGTGTATGTAGACGTAAGCCAGCGCACGTCCGAAGCTGTACCTCGTTGACTCACTCACCAGCACTCGGGCGCAGCACTTTAATGCTCGACTCACAAGTCACCGACCCACATCTACGGGCAACCGATTACGGCCCGCATCACTGCAGAAGTGTCATCACATATCTTATCAAACGACTTAGCCGGAGCACTCATCCGCAACTCAGCCGGCATCCTCACCTTGGGATCGGGCATCTCCGTCGTCAATTCTCCGATATCGGGTCCGCCACTTATATTGCCGAGATGGTCCAAATCTCAATCTTTCGACTCCGCTCGGAGATCTGGAACCCCGCAAACAAATATCGATCGCATCACTAGCCAGATAGCACACGACACCGGCATTCCACGCGCAGCGATAACACGAAGGTGCGCAGCGATCGATAGAGTATGCACAACCACGACCCATTACCCTCCGAGACCGAGGTCGCCTCCGACCTGGCGTACATCGACTCACTCCCGCCTCGACTGCGGACAAGCGAGGACTCGACGCTGCGATCCGAGTTCGCGTTCGAGCTGCAGCGTATCCGATCGAATCGATCGACGACTAGCCATCGAGATAAGACCATCCCGGAAGACGTCGCATATGGGGAGAATGAGAAGAGCTCGACCGTCGAGCCAGAGTCGCCGGCTGCGTCGGCGGGCATGTCTACTGCTGTTGGAGGGTCAAACGACAGCGAGCCGGAGGCGAAAGAGAACGACGCCGTCGTCCCGCCACACCCACCACATCCGGGACATGTTGACCCGCCGCCTGATGGTGGACTCGCCGCTTGGCTCACCGTCATTGGAAGCGCGTTCAGTATTCTCTGCGTTCTCGGGTTGGTTACTGGTGCTGGACAGCTGCAGGCTTTCTACCTCAAGCACCAGTTGAGTATTTACTCGACGTCGACTGTTGCGTAAGTCACCTTGCCGGTCTCACCATCTTTCACTAGCTCCTTGTCTCTCCTACTCTCTTCTCACATCGGACCCCACTGACTCGTCACAGCTGGATCGCCTCGACGCAAATCACGCTCACGTTCGGCGGCGCGGTCATCTCCGGAGCACTGTTCGACGCGTACTCTGCCCGGCCACTCGTCGTGGCGAGCACACTGGGACAAGTCGGCTCTCTGGTAGCCTTGGCCTGTGAGTCCACCCCTACACCACATCCCCACTCCCCTACTCCCCCGCCCCCACACCTCGATGGCACTCGGCGACCCCCTCTCGCCACATCTCGCCATGAAGCGCTCCGCAATGTGAGCTAACCCCAGTCTCGAACAAGTACTACCAAATCATGCTCTCCCACGCCGCCTTCGGCGTCTCCGGCGCCATAGTCTACTCCCCCGCAACAGGCATCGCCGCACACTGGTTCCTCCGACGCCGCGGCACGGCCGTAGCCGTAATAATGTCGGGCGCCGGCGCCGGCGGCGTCATTTATCCCCTTTTGATCAAAGCCCTAACGGACCATTTCCGCTGGCGGGACGCGATATTGATCCTAGCAGCGTGTCAATTGGCATTCATGACCCCAGGATGTCTCTTTATGCGAAAACGACTACCGAATCGCCCTCCCGCGCCCTTGTCGGCACTAAAGAGACCATGGAAGGACGTGCGATATTGCTTCCTCGTAGTGGGGCAGAGTATGACTTCCATGGCTGTCTTTTCGCCATATTTCAACGCCGCGGCATATGCCCGCGGCAGTGGGATAGAGGGGTACGCTGTAACGATTCTCCAGGCTGGCAACTTTGTGGGAAGGATCGCCTCGGGCCCATTGGCAGATTGGATAGGTACTTGGCGCGTGTTCGTTAGCTTTGCGGCACTGAGTGCTGTGTGGCTGTTCGCCTTCTTTGTTGCTGATATGGGCACGGCGGCGACCGTCGTCGGACTCGCCGGGTACGGCCTCGCCTCTGGGGGCCACATCACCCTCATTCCAGCGGTTACGGCGACGATTTCTCCCGCGCACGAGATTGGACTCAGGATCGGACTGCTATGGACGGTCCTCGCTATTCCGATGCTCATTGGGCCTGTCATCTCGGGAGAGCTTATTCAGCGGGGAGGAGGGGAGTATAAGTGGGCTGGAGTGTGGAACGGACTTCAGTTCGTGCTCTCGTCGAGTATACTCGGCGCGCCGGGGACATATTTGTGGTGGAAAGAGAGGAGGGGGCGGAAGGCGCAGGCATAAGTCTAGGGATATTGGCATTGCAGGGCATAGGGATAATGGGATCGGGTCATAGATTCTGCATTATGGACAACATTGGGATTCTGTACTGCAAAGGACGGATGTGCAATCGTCGTATGTGAGATCAAGGAGGATTGTTGACCACGACAGAACGCAGCCGTGTCGGAGATACGTACGGGATGAAGCTCACGTCCAGGCTCTCACCAAGGGCCGTCCACCCAACGTTTAGATCGCAGGCGCATTGCCACACTAGCCGATGACTGCAGTGTCAGCTAATGCCAAGACTGATCTACATCACCCATCAGTCGGTCCCCTCGGTCGTTGCCGTAGATCCTCCTGAGCGTCCAGATCATGGCAAGGCGGAGTTCAGTCCGCAACTCGACCAACGGGACTGCGGGTAGGCACAGTCGGACAAGTCAGAGGTGGAGAGAGAGAATGCGCAGATGTGGAGGCTCGACCACGCTGGTCCAGATGTCTCCGAGTGCGTGAACGCATGTGCTGACCGTCATGTAGCAATGAGGAACCATGCGGCGTGGTACGCATCCATCGGTCGCAGGAACATCGCAGGTACGTCGCGGGAACTGTGTGCTCGGTCTTCAACCCAATAATCTCGGTCACTCGTGGCAACCGAGCAGACCGAGCTGATCACGAGAACAGAGATCTGCACAACCGAGACGAAGTGATCGACAATGACGTCCCGAACATGATGGAAGAAGGCCTCACCGAGGAAATAGTCTCGCCTGCAATCGCATAAGAAGTACCCCCTTGAGCTCCCAATCCCAGACCCAGTCCTCATCAACAACAGCAACAGCACCAACAACTAAACCCAACAGCCGCAACCATGTCCACCGTCGAGCTCGTCACCGTCGACCCACCCCTCACCGTTCAAACCTCAGTCACCTGCACAACCACCGAGCCCTCCCTGATCCGCTCCGAGGTCACAACCCTAATCCTGCACAAGAACATCTACGCGGACGCGCCCACAGCCTACAGCATAACCGACACCTCGAACAATCCCATCATAACCCTGCAGCCGAAGTCCAACTCGATCCGGGACAAGCGTCTCGTCCTCGACGCTCAGGGGCACGAGCTCTATTATATCCAAGACAAGCTCCTCTCAATCCGAGACGAGATGGTCGCGAAGCGTGCTTCAGACAGTGTGCAGCTGTTCAAGGTCGTGGACGAGAGCACGGCCGAGAGCGACGCGAGGATGAAGGTCGAAGTCACCTCTGATGCGACCAGGAGTGGGGATAAAGTCACGCTGGAGCTTTTGGGGGATTGGTATGGCGATGATGCCCAGTTGAGTATCTGGGATACGAGGAACAAGAGGCCCGGACAGGTCGTGGCCACTGCGTCGAGGAGGAGCATGGACGTCAAACCTACCGATTATGATGATCAGACGTACTTTGTTAGGGTTGCTCCTGGCGTCGATCTCGGACTTATGGCTGGTATTGCGGTTTGCTTTGATGAGATTAGACGGGGAGGGGATTATGGCGCGCCTTGAGCTGAGTTAGCGCGACATTGTATCGCGGCCATTGGAGGCTAGCCATAGAAGTAGAAGTTAGCATTGGTAGAATGAACAAATGTAGTGTGATGCCTGCGTCCTCTGGACTGTGACTGTATTGCTGCGGGCTCTGTCCCATCAGACGTTGGGGAAATTGTGGACACAAAGCGCAAATGCCCAAAACGCCTCCCTGTTTGGGCTCGGCTGGATTCAAGCAGCGAGAGCTTGCTAGGGTCAGCAAGCCAGTCAGTCTGATTGCGATCGTAAGTGGCATTGGGCTTGAGCCCTACTGTCCTCTCTTGGTGACTTCTTCATTGTCCATCTAGACCATAACTGTCTTTATTTTATACTGCTATACCCCGGTCCCTTCCCCGCCTACTCATTCGTGTTGATGTAGTTGAGCGAGCGGAGAAGCTCGGCCATACCCGCGTCGCCGCCGGCCGTGTCGCGGTAAAAGTCCATCATGAGGGTCGCGCGGGGTCGCCTGCCCTCGAACGCCTGCTGCAGGAGCCACCTCGCGATGCGGGCGTTGACGCCTCCCTGCGCGCCGGCGTCCTGGTTGCCGCCTCCGCTTCGGGTGATGTTGCCGAGCAGCGTCGACGCGCCGCCGAGGAACGACGAGATGCCGCCCGCGCCGCCGCCCGAGGCCATGTACTGGGGGCTCGCCGAGGGCATCTTGACTGCGCTGGTAAAGTCGAGCGTGAAGGGGTGGTTGGGGCCGTTTCCGCTTCCGCGGGGGTTGAGCGTCGGCTCGAGGTGGTTCGTGATCGCATTCGCCTTGGCGCCAATGTCGCCCGTCTCGTACCAGTCGTGGATGCGGCAGGTCGTGCCGCGAATATCGACGTCGAAGCCGTCCGGGTTGTTGTTGGGCCACTGGAGGGGCTTGAAGCCCTGCCCGTTGGGGAACTGCGAGTCGTCCGTCTTGGAGAAGCGCGAGAAGAAGTACGCCTTGCCCCTCACCTCGCCCAGTGTGGGCAGGAACTCGGAGAAGTACCAGTTTCCACCAGACGTCAGGGCCTCCTCGACGAGGCGGGGGAAGTCCTGGTTCGAGTCCTGCTCCTGCTTGAACGACGCGATGACTGTCTCGCGCGGGTTCTGAGCCAGGAAGTCGTTGATCCAACCAACCACCTCGCGCAGGTTGGAAGTCATGGGCTCGATGCCGTGGTACGCCTTCATCTCGCCGTTCACGTTGCGGAAGCGCAGGTCGAGGAAGCGAACGCCGTCGCGCAGCTGCTGAGCCACATTGCCCGTCTGGCACTTCGAGACGAAGCTGCCCGTGTCCGACGTCGACTCGTGCGTGCCGGGGATCGTGATGTCGGCGATGGCACGGTCGTCGGGCAGGCCGGCCATCCAGCTGTTCGCATCGGGCTTGGGCAGGAGCACGACCTTGTCCTCGTCGACGCCGAACGCGATCACGTTGCCGTTCGAGCCGAGGCGGCGCCAGCCCCGCTGCCGGTCCCCGTCCGTGATGGGCGGAATGTCGATCTGGCTGTCCTGGCCGTTCCAGTTGACAACCAGGCGCACCGTGTCCTGGGGCACGGCGTTGACGTTGACGCGGTTGCCGTTCTTGTCGACATTGTGGTCTCCGCCGTTGACGTTTACGCCGCGGACATCGACACCGCCCTGGGCTGCGACCTGGATGGGCATGTTTGTGGTAGTAGAGTTGGAGTTGTGGATGGACGAGGAGGAGAGAGAGTTGTTGTAATGGCGATAGGGTGCTTGGGCGATATAATCCTTGACGGCGGCTGCGGTCTTTGATACTTTGGCTTTGGCTCTGTCGGTCGCGGCGGTCACGGTCATGATGGGTTCTCCGGTTCGTTGGTGTATCGCCTGGAGGGGAGGCCGTTGCCGTAATGCCCGTCGCCGCGAGCAAGCTCGGCTGTGGTGAATGCAGCCAGAATCGGTCAAACGTGGCTCGAATGGTTCTCAATTAGGACACAGGACCGCAATGAATAGTGGGGTGTTGTAAATGACGCCCTCAGGGCTGACGCTGCGATCCGCGCCCAATGGCCTCAACAACGGCGATCGCAGGCCCTGCGCTGGCCCCTGTTGCATTCCCTGTGCCTTGCCATTTCCGGCAATGAGCAGCAGCGATCGCTGCCCATTCCGCGTCTGCGCTGGCTTGTCGCTTCGTCTTGGTGTCTTCAGAGTGCAAGTTGCGTGGAAAGGAGAGCCGGAGAGAGCGCAGAGGATGCAGAGCAGCGTAGCCCTCACTCATCCCTGGCATTCCGGTGCGATCGCCCTCTCGCACCCGCACGCACGTCCGATCCGACAACCACCACCGACGCCGCAGACGGCCACCGGGTCAGCGGCGCCCACAGCAAACACACGATTGGTCACTCAACGACAGAGGCTTGTCCGACAGCGGATCTTCGCCGTCTGAGCGTTGCTACATGGCGTCAAGCGGTGCAGTGCGACTGCTTTTGCGCATACGGAAGGGGCAGGCGGCCGCCGAAGGAGTAGACGTGGACGCAGGGCAAGGAGGGAAGGAAGGGGCTGCGGCGCACAGGCCAGCAGCCACCGAGATGAAATGGCTCGTGATCAGACCATCGTCGACCATGGTCCTCGGCTGTGTCGCTGCCGTTGAAGCTGGAAGCGAGAGCAATGCAGAGGTGGGTGAAAGATCGACGTTGAGGAGGTGAAGCGGGATAGGTAATGCGAAAAGAGAGATATGAGTTGTGAGATGTGAAGATGCCAAGGGGGACCTGGACTAGCAGACGCAGACGCACGCTCGCACGCTCATGGAACAGAGAGGACACTACGCATGTCAGGTCAAGTCACCGAGCTTGTCATTGACGTCAGGGCTCACGGTCTCGTCCGCACTTTGCACATCTGCACACACCTAGAGGTATGCTTAGTTCGCGCAGTTCAGAGTGCTGGAGGTCAGGTCAGGTGACTCAATCTCATCTCATCTTGTTAATGGGTAGCCGAATGTGACGCATGGCTAGGGAGGTATGTATGTGGCTTGAAGCTACGATTGCGCACTCACTCACTGCAGCACACGAACGGGCGTATCGAACCGTTCTCGATCCTCCAAGCAAAAGTCCGGCGAGCACAACACGACATCTCTGCTCTTGCCCTCTTTCCAGACGCATACATGCTTGTACAACTCAATGATCTCGACCACTCACGTCGCGACTGACCGTCCACCATGATTAGCCACACCCAACATCCACCAACTGATCACCAGACCAACAACCTCGGCTAGCATGCTAGCTTGTTGCATGCCAGTATGACTCAACCTAACGTGTATTGCTCTATTTCCAGCGCTCCAGCCCGATGCATTGTCATCATCTACCATGCCTCTCCCGAACACACCACCTTCTCCAGGTAAGGACAAGCAGATTATCAGAGACAAGGAGATGGCAAAGGATGAGGACATGGCCAATGAAGAGGAGGAGGTCAAGGACAAGGGTTTGGTCAAGGACGAGGAGATCGAAGCCGCGGGTCAACAAACGGACAATGAGGACGACGATAAAGCTCCATGCCCCGAGCCCGAGCGCGAGAAGCTCTCTATCTCTGACACGGTACGCCTCGACCCTTCTCTCTCCGCTCTGCTCCGCTTCGCTAATGTCAGTACCCCCGCCTCCTCAACATCGGCCTGTACGTCGAATCCCTGGACGATCTGTACCCAGAGCACCCCAGCCGCACCCGCCCTCCCTACTATGTCCCCTGGGAGTACCTAATCCAGTACGACTGCGTTCCCCTCGAGCCGCCAACGGCGCCCGACATCGGTCCAGAAGAGGAAGTATGGCAACTAGTGCTGCACGAGTATCGGGCCAGCGGTCGGATTTTCGACGCATTCTACGGTGGACTGCTTCGGCCCCCAGCCTGTGGCGAATGGCGAGAGGTCGTGGCCCGCATCTGTGATCCGGACGCCGTGCCGGGCTGCTCGGCATGCCGGCGTCCCTTTGTTACTCGCGAACAAATCACGCGAGAAGCGCAGCTTTACAATAACGAGCTGCGGCCCTTGCAGGGCACTGTCGTCCCGCGGTCTTACGGACTTTACGAAGTTACGGACGAAAGCAAGACGCAGACGCTGCTCGTGTCCATCCTCGAGGACTGCGGACCACAAGCAACGCCAGAAGATGCGATTTGGAGCTTGGCACTCCTGGGTCCTCGCGATAAGTAAGTCTGTCTCCCTTGACTGTCTACAGCCGCCCCGCCCACCCATACATACTGACTCGCACCAGAGCCGCCCTTCGTGAGGCTGTAGCGGCCGTTCATGGCCGTGGTGTTCTGCACGGGGACATCGGCCCGAGTAACGTCGTGCGCCGTCATGACAGCGAGCCCGATAGCGGTGATCTGGTCCTTATTGACTTTACCAGTGCCAAGGCATGTGCCAGCCAGGAGGAGCTAGATGCCGAGATGGCCAAACTCAATGAGAGCTTGGACATGGACGTTGTGCGGCTGCCTTCCCGACCTTGGCTTTGGTAGTCCACCGCTAGGCATGTGTGTGTGTCGTTGCTACTCTTTTCAGGCATCTTGGCAGTCTGATTAATGGTCACCGCGCTTAACTTTGCCTCAACACACCGTGTCACAGTAGGAGGTATCCTTGCCATGACAGCCGGATGGGGTGCAGTCAGTTGGCCCCCAGCATCGTTGAGGTAGCAGAGGAGCGAGCGGCAGCAGGCCCAGGCTCGCCTTACGACGGCTCAGTGGCGCTGTGTAGCGAAAAGAACGCGATGTCCACCCGCCCGCCGGCGCAGCCTGCTCCTTCTTTCGACATACACGACGTTGTTTTGTTGCCGGGGCAGCATGACCTGACCCTCAGAACCATGGTCTGTGGTCAGCTGCACATGCGCCGTGCCCCTGCTTCTCAGAGGCAGTTCTAAGTTAATGCATCTATAAACGCTATAGCCCTGGACCTGCGCGAATTGGCGGCCAATCAATCAGCTGTCCTCGACCGACCAAGAGCACATCTCACAGCATCACATCGAGACGTCCTGTCAGTTTCGTCTGTCAGTCTGTCAGTTGATCGGCCCTTGTCTGTTATTCCTAGTCTTAGTTTTGTTAGTCCTAATCTCGTTAGTTCCGATTTTGTCTCCTGTGAACTTCAATCAGAGTCTCTACCCGCGCAATGTGCAGCAAAAGGAAGTATATCATGCAAATAAAAAGACATTCATGATTTGGTATTATCTATGGAGGGGCTGTTACATGCATACACGTGCGTGGTGCGTTGTCTAGGTGTTACAGCGTGTGTTTGTGGTGATTCTCCGTGTTCTAAATTGATTCTATTAAGATTGTTCGTTTGTGTGTAATGATGTGGGAGAAGTCGAGGTCTAGAAAGTCTAGGTCTAGGCTCTAGGAAAAGTATGCGTGTCAGAGCGAGTCGGTTTTCCGATCCCGCACGGATGAGATGATGCCCGAGGGTAGTGGAGCCAAATCCGCACTTTGATTCCGCACCTCTCCACCGCCGCTTAGAAGGGCAGTCGGCGGATCTCGTTAAGCGTGAACCCGTGCTTCTTGAGGTTCTCAGGCCGGAGGTCCTCGACCTCCTTGTCGAGGTGTTCAAAGAGTGGCTTGCGGAAGCTATCAAGGATGTCGCGCAGCTTCTGGGCCGAGTACTTTGAGGGGTCCTCGAGAGATTCCCTGAGGAACTTGGAGTACGTCTCGAGCCCCTCGTGGATCTTGTGGTGGTACTCCTCGTGCTCTGCGTTCTGGGCGAAGGCGGGGTGCTTCTTCGCAAGCAGGGGGAAGATGTGCGCCTCCTCGATCCGGTGGTGGTTGCCCAGGTGGACTACGAGGCCGTAGCACTGCCTCAGGAAGGACGCGAGCGGCTTGTGGTCCAGGTCCTCGGCGTGCTGGTATGCATGGTTGAACTCCCACTTGTGGCTGTTGTGGAAGCCCGTCATGCCCTCAGAGGGAGCGCGCCAGGCGCGGTCCTCGTCCGAAGAGGGGCGGTTCAGGTGGCGCATGATCGTCTCCATGTCCATCTTGCGGCGGGCCGCAGTGGCGTCGTTGGCGCTGGCGTTGGTCGCAGAGGTGCTCATTTCGCGAGTGTTGTTGGTGGTGGTGGTGTTGAAAGCGGTAGTAGTTGCTTTGAGAGTCGTGTTGACTTTGGGTGTGTTTCGAGTGATGTGTTTCTTGGTGGTCTGTTGCGCGATGTTGCGAAACATGAAAGTTTTGGAGAAACAAAACAAGTTGATCGACGAAACGTCCCAGTTTTATATGCATCAAGAAGACCCCCTCGCTCGAAGATTGCCTCGGGCAGTGGAGCTGGGATTTGTCATCCCCATCACCGAGGCTATGATCAGCCAATGGCCAGCCAATGATCAGCCGGAATCTTCCCGAACAAATGGCCCGTGCCTGGGCGTGCCTGGATTTGGGTGAAGTAAGATCAGCGCTGGAGACGATGACTAATCTTATCTCGGAATCTTTTGATCACCGAGGCGAAGTAACAGAGGTTGGGTGAGCGAGTAAATGTCAGCCAGCGTCTGGTCTTACACAACCACCGTGAACCGCGATCGAGGGCGCGATCGAGCTGCTGCAACGCGATAGGACGCGATACAGATCAGGATCTCATCTACTGTGCCTGATCGACGAGGCATGACACATACTGCTCAGCACAACATCGACTCGGCATGAACTCGGCATCCTCCGCCATCTGGTCAATCACGGCTCACTCGGCTGACCAAGCCACCGACCTCATCGCATAATGAACACAGATCTCGGTGCATTCCACTAACACTGCCAAGTACGTACCCACAAACTATCTCCATTCCAGCAGATCATTTCCATTCCTCACTCGGGCTCGCCAAGAGCATTGCCAAGACAATGCCCGAGGCGGGGCGATCGCGATGTTGCCACCCTCCCCACGCTCGCCACCTTACCACTTCCAAGCCTACCAAGTCACAGGCATCTCCACAATCCCCACATCCTTGTCGAGCGGGGAGTACGTGATCCGATCGAGGGGCACAGCGGGCTTGAGGTTGGGGAGACGCTTGTAAATCGTCCCAAACACGGCCGTAAGCTCGGCCGTAGCGAGTCCCTCAGCGATACAGCGATGCGGCCCCCACCCAAAAGCGAGAGGATCCTTGTCGAACGTGCGCGTGATGTCGAACTTGTCGGGGTTCGGGAAAGCGTCCTTGTCGCGATTGGCGCTGTAGTTGCTTGCAATGATGCCCTCGCCTGCGCGGATCGTCTGGCCGCCAATCTGGACGTCCTCCATCGCCACGCGCTTCAGTGCCATTGCGCTGGCGGTGTGGAAGCGGCACAGCTCGCGCACCATGTTCCCCGCCAGGCCCGGGTTGGACTTCAGCAAAGCCAGCTGGTCGGGATACTCCGCCAGCGTGGCTACGCCCAGAGCGATCATGTTCACCATCGTCGCATTCCCCGCCACGAGGAGGAGGAACGCGACCTGTACCGCGCTCGTGCGGTCCAGCTTGCCCTGACGCACTGCGGCGCAGAGAGTGCTCACCAGGTCGTCACGTGGCTGAGCCATGCGCTCGTCGACCAGCTCGCCGAGATACTCCAGCAGCCCCGCCGAGGCAGCACTCGCCTCGCGCGCAGTCGAGGAGCCGTTGGTGCGGATCGCATTCTGCTCGGTGAGGAAGGCGAGGTCGCCCTGCGGCACGCCTAGGATGTGGTAGATGACATACGAGGGCACGATGAGCGCAAACTCGGACACGAGGTCGACGGGGGGCTGCTTGGAGGTCATTCTGTCGAGGGCGTCGTTGATCACGGAATGGATGTACGGCTTGAGAGAGGCGACATACTCGGGCGTGAAGAAGGGCTCGACGATCGAGCTGGCGTCAGCTGTGGAGTTCAATCAGGCAGCGAGTGAGAAAGTTTAATGGTGAGGAAAAGGAGGTGACGAGAGTGCTTTGCTGGAAAGGAAGAGGCGGCGAGACTCACCGCTGCGCCATGTGCTGCGGCGCGTCCATGTCCACAAAAGTTGGCTGAGCCTTCGCAGCTGCCTTGCCGCCAGCGCTGAGCTCGGGAAACCCAGCCCGAGTGCGCACTTTCGACAGGCGCTCGTCGGTCGCAACCTTGCAGACGTCGTCGTACTTGGTGACCAGCCACGCGAGGGACCCGTCGTACAGCTGCACTTGCGAGACGGGGTTCGTGGCGCGCAGCTTGGCAAATTCGGGAGGAGGCTCCATGCCGCTGGCGCGGGCGAAGGGGAACTTGGGCGGGGTCGACATGGTTGACAGTGTGCGAATTAGGGTATGTGGAGCACGCAGAGTGTGCAGAGAGCGTAGAGCTGCGAGCGACATTGTGGTGCTCTTGTACTCATCCAGCGCACCTTCAATCTACCTTATATGCTGAAAGTGACACAGCCTACGCAACACTCCGTTGCGGAGAGTTGCTTGTCGCGGATACTCTACGATAGCTGGTAGTTTCATGTGAAAGAAGCGCACCAGTCTGCGCCTGATGCCGTTTCACGAATCCGGCGCATACCTTCCACCGCTTCCATTCCCAAACTACGAGACAAGATGGGTCAGCAGGCGGAGTCCTCGCCGCGAGTCGGAGAGTCCATTTAGTAGAGAGCAACCGTCAGGTCAGAGTCTAGATCGCGGGCGTCATAATAATACATGTCTAAGTTGTCTAAGATGCAAACTATCTTACAGCTTCGCCGTCCCCCGTGCAGCCTCCAGCTCGGCCTGAGCCCTGACGCGCAGCTCCTTGCGCAAGATCTTGCCCGCCGCGCTCTTCGGTACTTGGTCGATGACGACCACGCCGCCCCTGAGGCGCTTGTGGTTCGCGACCTGGGCCGCGACCCAGCTCGAGACGTTGGCAGCGAGGGCGTTTGTGTCGGCATCCCTGCGGGCGACGATGTACGCTCTCGGCAGCTCTGTAGCCTGGCTGGCGTCGTAGACTCCGACAACTCCCGCATCGACGACATCGGGGTGGAGGAGGAGCAGCGCCTCGAGCTCAGCCGGCGGGACCTGGAAGCCCTTGTACTTGATGAGCTCCTTGACGCGGTCGACGATAGTGTACCACCCATCCTCGGAGCGGATGGCGACGTCGCCAGTCTGGTACCAGTTCCCCGGCGCGATGGCCTTGCGCGTAGCCTCCCGGTTCTTAAGGTATCCCTTCATGACGGTCGGTCCGCGGACCCAGAGCTCGCCGCGCTCTCCTGGCCCGACGTCGCGCCCGTCAGCGATGAGCCGCGCCTCGTAGTTCGGCAGCAGCTTGCCGCAAGTCGCCACGGCTCCGGGGCGGGCGGCGAACTCGTCCGCGCGCGCAGTGCAGATGACAGGCGACGTCTCGGTGATGCCGTACGCCTGGATGATCGTCACTCCAGGCAGGAGCTTGCCGAAAGCGTCGGCGATCTCGCCACCGAGCGGCGCAGCACCCGAGGTGATCGTCTCGAGCGAGGTGAGGTCGTATTTTTGGACATTGGGCGAGTTGAGAAGCGTCAGAATGATTGGCGGAACGAACAGGGCGTGCGTGACGCGGAACCGCTGGATCGCCTCGAGCGCTGGGATCTCCTGGAACCGCGGGAGGATCACGACCGGGCATCCCTGCGCAATGGTCTGGAGGAACACCATGCCGAGCCCGTAGATGTGCGAGAAGGGGAGGACGCCGAGGACGACGTCGTGGCCTGATCGGATCTGGCGGGCGCCAACGTTCAGCGCCTGCAGCTCAGAGGTCAGGTTGTAGTGCGTCGTCTCCACGCCCTTGGGCAGGCCGGTCGTGCCCGAGCTGTAGCAGAGCCAGGCCGTCGTGTGGCTCCGTTCGCCGTCGAAGAACTCCTCTACGGACTCTCCCACGATCTCGGTAATGGAGCGATGCGGTCCGCTGACTGCGCCCTTCGAGAGTAGGATGACACGCTCTGGCGGGAAGTCGCGGTCGAGCAGTGGTCGCGCCTCGTTGAACCGATCCAGCAATCCCTCGTCGATGAACGCAATCTGGGCGCCAGAGTTGTTGATCTGGTGAGCGAGCTCCTTGGCAGAGTACGCCACGTTCGCGGGCGAGACGGTAAGTCCCCCAGCCATGCACCCGTACGCCGCCTTGGCCCACTGGAGCGAGTTGACGCCCCAGATGAGCGCGACGTCCTCCCGATCCAAGCCCAGGGCGTGCAGGCCGCCAGCGAGGCGGAGAGCGCCGTCGCGCAGCTCGCCGCGGGTCAGTACCCGTCCGTCAAGTCCATCAATGTATGCCGGGAGGGTCGGGTCGAAGTTCTTGAGCGGCGACTGCCCCTCGACAGCCGGGAAGAGGTAGTGGAACACGGAGCACGTCGGCAGTGGCGGGGCGGGGTAGTCGGACCTGTAAATGGTGGGCATGATGGCTCGGTATGTGTATGTTGCAGCTCGTCGCGTCCGTCATGCCGCGCAGCCCCTCGTTGTACTACTTTTATACATTGCCCTCACTCTGCGATTATCGCAGCTTGTCGCCGGACCGGACAATTTTCGGTAGCCCAGCCAGCATAACATACCACACTGATCACGTCTTGATAACACCATCGCCACGAGCGAGCTTGTGTCGGAATGCCTTTGCTCGTGTGTCGTCGCGATTGGAGGGCCCCGGACTCGGCGCTGGCTGGGCGTTGGCGACTTCCGAGGTCGGCTCGGCGGTCGAATCAGGCGGCGATGATGAGAGCACGCAAGAGGAGGGCGACCGAGTCGAGCTGAGCTGACGTGAGTCACGTGATCAGTGGAGTCCGACTCCTGTACTTCGACTCTCGACTCTGGATAGTGACTCTCGGCTGAGCCTCACTCTCGCTTTGGGGTCCTTTGCACAGACATCATCTTGATCTGCGACACTGGGTCTGCGCCAGTGCATTGACCGGGCGCCACACGAGGCATGAGGCTTGGGTATCGTTGGTAATCTTGGCTCGGCGCAGGTACCAGTACAGGTGGCTGGGTAAGAGGCGGCAGAGGCGGCCGAGGTAACAGAGGTCACAAGGAACACATTCGAGACATTCCCCCTGTCCACCTCAGGCCAAAGTTCAATTGACAACGACTTCTCCCGGCTCAAGAATGCATCACGCCTCAAAGAACATCAATACAGCTTGCCCCACGTGGAGGGCTGCCGGTTTCGCTGCCGAGACATCTGACGTAGCCCCTCGGCGGGGTGCGGGGCGGGCATCCTATCAAGCTCACCGTCGACGGGCAGCAAATCGACATGTGCTCGGCGCGGTCGGACAGCCCCGTTGCCGCGCCGACGTAGGGCCGAGCTCATGAAGGAGGCGAGCGGAGCGTGCGCTGTTTGCAAGGCGGCACGAGGTCCAGCAAGCTCATCAGGACAGGCCCAGAAGAGTAGTTTCGGTGCAGCGTGGCGCAAGGGCAACTGTACGGGGCGGTCTGTGGGTGCGAAGCCCGTTTCTGCAACATTCAGTGGGCAACTAAGCTCCTCCGAATATCTTTTTCTGCGATTTCTGAAATACTGGAGTATTGTAAAACATTCGTCAAACGCGGCCAGATATAAAGACGCCGCGCTGCAAGCTCAAGCGCACAGAGCTCCACGCAGAGCAATGTAGAGCTTGGACTTTGACTGCTCTTCCTTCTCCTCGCTCGGAGAACAGAGTGCCGAGAGAGTCTGAAGTGCCTGGGACTTGGGATTTTGTTCTTCGCGGCCCACAGCTGCGGAATGTTGCACCGACTCTGTTCCTGGCGGGTCTGCCCGTGACTACCTATGACACTACTTCTTGGTGGCTCTGCCCTCGACTCGTCCACTCGAGCACTACTCTGCGTCCTGATATCATAACTGCAGCGCCCCGAGCGGGCATTCGATATCCGCCACCTAGGTCAGATCAGGTCAGGCCAGGTCAGCTGCACTGTCTCCCGCCCCCATTCTCGGTCTGGTAATCGCTTTATCGGAGAGCTGGACGAGAATGCCCGTGTTTGGGTCCCAAGGAGTCGGGCCCCGCTCCTGTCTCTGTCTCCGACCCGCCCGCGCGTTCGCTTCGACGACAAATGAGCCCCCAATCCTTCGTCCGACTGCCGACTGCCCGTCCCGTGGGTTGGGGTCGCGGCAGAACTCGTGCCGGGCCAACCCATTCAGGCGATCAAACATCATCATGGCTGGAACAACCATTCATTCATTCATTGCAGGATCATCGTATGGAACACTTGCATGCAATTATTCTCAATTTCACGAGCGTGCGACGAGCTTACCATCATGGTCCTTGCAGTCGATCGCTATGACACTGCGAGGTAGTCATTGTCCAGCGCCCTGACCCAAGATGCTCTACGCACTCACCTGCACCCTTGAGCTCGCCTAACAGGAGCAATTGGGACAGGGCACACGGACACATCAAACGATTCACTGGCATGAGGTATGACAGATAGCTAGAGCCCCCATTCTGCATCCCTGCAACTGTCATGTCGCCCCATTTCATCAACGTCGAAAGCGTGACGCGCGCACGTAGCCCAAGCCTCAAGCCTCGAGTGGGTCTTCCGAAGGGCCACACCCAGGGTGCCGTGTAACATTTGATCCAGCAGGCCTGCAAGCGATTTCACGCATTCATGACTCGGCGCACCAGTCGGCCCGGCAGCGAGCCAGCGAGAGCGAGAGGGAGCGAGAGTGAGCGAGCGAGCGGCCGGCGCGTGGGACAAGGGACGTTTACATAGTTCTGGCTCTGGTGCTCTGGCTTTGGGCCGCCCTGACTTGTCCTGATAACGTTACTGCCTTGAACTCGCCCGCGGCCCTTGTGCCCAAGCCCACACTTTATTTGCCGATAGTCTTCTAAGCTTACCGCTGTACCGCAATACCGCACTCTTCGCTCCCACTCCTGGCCGTACTCGCACTCCCCCTCCCCTTCCCTCACTCCCACTTCCACTCCCACTAGCTTGCTTCCTTCTCCCCGCAACATTGCAGCGCCATGATACCCCGCAGACCGCACACTACCAACGTCCAGGACAGTCAGGACACAGCCAGGACCCGTGCCTGCGGTTATCGGCCTTCCGAGAACGAGCGAAATGCCATTCTACAAACCTTGCACAGGTGTCGTACATCCCCATCTGTGCGGGAGAGGACGAACAACGCACGCACGCACGCACACGCGCACGAACAACCAGCGACGCACTCACTCACCGCAGAGTTTGCCGTCTGCTGTCTGCCGTCTGCCGTCTACTGCCTCGAACCCAAGGACTGGGATTAGGGAAGCCAAGTCAAGGACAGCGGCGTTTCCTGTACCTCTCAGCACTGCGCACTGGCCCGTCGTGTAACTCCTCTTGGTTTTTGGCTGGCTAGAGAGGTGCGAAGGTTTGGCGAGGGCGCCCGCGGCGGGAAAGCGCAAGACAAGCGCTGGGGCCACGATCGACTAAGTCTGTTCTGAGGTTGGTCGATGCTGAGACGTAATCGACCAACTGGGGTTGTTCTTCCCTGCTTTGACCTTTGTACCTCAGCGATCTCTGTCATGGCAGCCTTAAAGATTTGTTGGAAATCTACCCCATGCTGCCCATTCCAGGCCAGACCAGACCAAGTCAGGTCAGGTGGCAGACAAGATCGGCCCCTCGCATATCTTGCTCTGCAGATTGCCCGAGCGAGCATCCCCCTGCAAGCTTCGCATTCGGATTCGTACGAAGCCCCGTCCCTCCCCTTGCCCTCTCCCTCTCCCGACAGGGCCATCGACAAGCTCCCATGCAGGTGTTGCGGTGCGGGCGCCGTGACGTGCGTATATAAGGATGAAGAGTTTGGCAGCAGTGGTGTTATTCCCACCACCACACCCCCATTGCAGCAACATGTTCTCTTCTCGTCGGAAAGGAAAGTCGTCAGAACCGCCACTAATACGATCGATACGAGAGAGCACGATCGGCCACCGCTACCGCATCGCCGGCACGCACTACCCCGTCCCTTTGCTCCATGCCGACTCGACGGCGTCGGGCACGACGCTGCTCGGTCTCGAGGAGATGATTGTGCTGGGCGTGATGCCGACGTATGCGAACACGCACTCGGAGGCGTCGTGGACGGCGCAGCAAACAACGCGGTTCCGCGAGGACGCTCGTGCATGGATCAAGAGCTCTGTCGGTGCGGGCGAGGGGACGTCGCTCATCTTCTGTGGATCTGGAACGACGGCGGCCATCGACAAGCTGATCGTCATGCTCGGTCTGCGGCTCCCGTCGCGGCTCGACAAGCGTTACAGCTTCAGCCCGCAGATCCCTGCCTCTGAGCGGCCCGTCGTCTTCATTGGCCCGTACGAGCACCACTCGAACGAGCTGCCGTGGCGCGCGAGCATCTGCGACATTGTGACGATCCCAGAGGTGCCCGAGGGGTACATTGACGCTGCTTATCTCGAGGCTGAATTGAAGCGGTACGCGGACCGGCCTTTGAAGATCGGGTCCTTCTCGGCCGCCTCGAATGTGACGGGCATCTTCTCGGACATGGCAGCGATCACGGCCGTCCTGAAAGCTCACGGCGCGTACGCGTGCTGGGACTGCGCGGCTGCGGCGCCGCACCTCCCCGTCAAGCTCGGCGACGCCGACGCCCTGTTCATCTCTCCGCACAAGCTGCCAGGCGGGGCGGGGACGCCGGGCGTGCTCGTGGTGCGCGACTCTTTCGTGCGCCGCGACGACTTGGCCAACGAGCATCCCGCCGTGCCTGGTGGCGGCACGGTCGTGTTCACCGGTCTGCACTTTGCAGACTACATCGACTCGCTCGAGCACCGCGAGGAGGGCGGAACCCCGGCCATCCTCGAGAGCATCCGCGCGGGACTCGCCTTCCGGCTGCGCGACGCTGTCGGGCTCGACGTGATTGTCTCGCGCGAGGCCGCCTTCCTGCAGCGCGCACTTGCGGCGTGGCGAAAGGTCCCCCAGATCGGCATCCTGCGCGACACGGGCGCGGACCGCGTCTCGACCATCTCTTTCACGGTCGGCTACCTGCCCAAGTCGAGCATGCTGGTGCACCACAACTTTGTCGTCGCCCTCCTCAACGACCTGTTCGGCATCCAGGCCCGCTCGGGGTGTTCCTGCGCTGGGCCCTATGGGCACCGCATCTTCCAGGTCAACAGGGAGCAGAGCGAGAACATCCGCGCGCCAGTCCTCGAGGGCTGGGAGAGCATCAAGCCAGGCTGGGTCCGCGTCTCGCTCAACTACCTCCACACCGACGAGGAGGTCGACTACATCATCGAGGCGGTGCGGCTCGTGGCCACGCTCGGCCACCACATGCTGCCAGACTACAGGTTCAACCCCGAGACGGGCGGGTGGACGTCGATGGCGAGCCCGCGCCGCCCCGTCGGCCTCGACGAGCTGTGGGCGCGCTTCGGCGCTGGCCAGAAGCTGCAGACAGGCGCGCGGCTCAAGACCAAGCTCGCGCAGAACATCATGCGCCGCCCGCTGTCGAGCTACCTCGCAAAGGGGGCGCGCGTGCTGCAGGGCGCGGCTCAGCGACGGCCGAAGCCCCACTACGCCCGCGGCAAGGTGCCGGGCGTGTCCAAGTCGTTCAACGAGATGCGCTGGTTCCCGATCCCTGTCCGCTCACTCCCGCCGCCGCCGCCTGTTTGGATCTCTACCGTGCCCATCGCGCCTTCCACTGTCACCGGCAAGGGTAAGTGGAAGGCCAAGGCTGCCTCCGTGTCCGTCTCTGTGCAGACCGCCCCGTCCCTCGCCGCCCCGTCACTGGGCCACGGCAGCTTCTCCATGTCCTCGCTATCCCTCTCCGAAACGCCGTACGCCGCCATGGTCACCCGGACAACCATGCGGTCACCCCTGCACAACAGTCCAACACTGTCCTTACTGGAACTAACCGAGCACCGCACTCCCGATCTCGCGGGCTCGTCAGAGGTCACGCTGTCGACATCCTTACCGACGACGCCGCCCCTGAGTCCCACGATCGAGCTCGATGAGCGTCAGCTCGACGATATCATTGTCACGCCCCAGGGCACGCCCAAGGATGAGGGCTCCCCGTTCAACACGAACCCCAACCACCCCAATACGATTACCAACACCACGATCACAAACCCCAACGCCAAAACCAAGACAGCCGCTCCCTTTGTTCCGCTCGTCGTCAACACGCCAATCGTTTACAGTACGCCAAAACCAAAGGAAAAAGAGCCAGAGCCGTTACGATTCGTGCCGCTCGTCCTCAACACGCCCATTGTACACTCGGCGTAAGTAAGGTGTAAGGGATATGACCAACCTTGAACACTACTTTTTTTGGGTGTGGTGTAGGATAGATTGACATGACATGACATACGGCATTGTATGGTATGTAATGGTATGCAAGCATACGATACATGCTTACAGAGCGATAGGAACCTTGGGTTCGGCATGGCACGCAGGCACGTTGGGATCCAGCCAGGACCAGAAGCTCAGGAACTCTGAAGCTGCAGCTGACTGACGTCGAGAGAACACTACTGGACCACTGGACCTGGACTGGACCTTGCCTTGTGCTACATGTCGTCGAATCGAGACGAGGGACGACCGAGCAGCCATCCATCCGATGAGCGCAGAGCACAGTGAGAGTAAAGACAGAGCACAGAAAGCACGACAAAGCAGTCACGCCTAGACTTTGCTCGCACGCCGCAGCGGAGTGAATGGCGAGCTTAAAGCATGCCATTCAACGGAGAATGCACCTGAGCCCGTGAGAAGTGAGTAGGCGCTGCGTTCTTCTGCGCTTGCTTGTGGGATGAACGTTCTCGCTCTCGGTGGGGTTTTCTGGGAACAGCAGAGGGCAAACTCTAATCTCATCCTTCCTCCCCAGCACGATCCCGGACTTAGCGAGTGACGAGGGATGTAGGCTTTGGGCGGACAGATTCAAGCTCTCCGCTCTCACCACGTGCTTCCTCCGACAAGCGTGACACTCGCGTGGCCTCCACCTCCACCCCTCCACCCCTCCACCCCCCTGCTTCTCGCGCGGTACCTGAGCTGAGCTGAGCTGCGATGAAAATTCCAGGGGCGACGTCATGATCGCCATATCGTCATCGCATCGCATCCCTCGGCCAAATCTTGCTCAATTACTATCAGACCTCGACGTCCCTCTCTCGAAATATCTCGCCGCTGAAAGACCTCTGGGGGCACCGGAATGCGCAGCCCCTCCTCCCTGACGCCGGCCCGGTTCATTGTCCTCTCTCGTTGTTAATCGAGGTATGCCGGAGCAGGCGGTATGCACAGTACCTCGGAGGTAACGCCTCCGGACGTCCGCAGCGACATCAGCAGTGAATTGGATAGCCACAACGGCTCTTGGCATGGTGGACGGTGGATGATCAACAGCTCCAGCGGCGGACACATGCTCCGCCAAGCCCAGGGACTAAGCGATCGCACTTTCTAGACACTTGCCGCACCACAAGTTAAGCTCTCGGACTCACGTACATGCCCACCATCATCCATCATCCTCAGCGAGGAGATGAGCGAGGCAATCAACTGGAGGGGCTCAGCCTAGCGCGGTCCGGACCCGAGGCGTTCGGAGGCATCTTGAGGCATCCAGAGCCGATGACGAGAGAGGCTTGGATGGGGCGACGAAAGTTGCCCGAGGCAGTCAGACGAGCTTCATACCTCCCTCGTGCCCTTCTTATTTGGTAAACGAGATTTCTGTCGAGGGGAGTCGGAGAGTCGGGGTCTCGGGGCTCGGACGAGATGTGAGGGTTGAGGCTCCACTGCTGTCCTGCTCCTTTGCTCTCCGTACTCCTTGCGTGCTCCTTGCTCCCTGCCCCCAACACCCTCACGCACACCCTCTCCCTCCCCTCATCCTCACCCACTGCTCCCTCACTCCCCTCAGTGCCTACACTCCCCAGCTCCGGCCCGATGACGACAGCGCCGGGTGCCAAGAAGGCATAGCATTGCCTCACTCTTTTCCACCACCATGCCCATCGCCCCCATCAAGCCCACCAAGCCCAGTCCGCCCAGCCGGGCCAGCTGACCACCACGCCGCATCAGCTGCTGCTATTAAAGGTCGACCAGCAGGCCAGCCTTCCCGCTAGCCGAGCTCCAAATTCCCACACCATCTCACATGCTCGTCCTACTCCCCTTCTTGATTGGGACAGCGGGAGCGCTCCCGCAGAACGTGGCCAACTCTGCCTCGCCCGTCGCCTCGCCGATCAACAATGGTAACCAACCTTCTGGCGGGGCTGTTCCTGCGGGCAGCGCTTCGCCTGTCAACTCTGGCGTTGGTGCGCCGGCTCCCAGCGGATCTGTCTCCAGCTTGAATCCTATCGGTACCAGCAGCGCGCCGGCGGGCAGCGCTTCCGTCTCCAGCCTGCAGCCCATCGGCACGAGCAGCGGCTCCGTTTCCACCCTGATCCCAACTGGCTCTAGCACCCCTGCCCCGGGCGCGACTGGCGGCGCTGGTGGCGTCGGAGGCGCTGGAGGCGCTGGCGGTGCTGCTGGTGGCGGCTCGGGCAGCAACAGCTCGTTCTCGCCGACCCCCGTCAGCACGGTCAAGCCGGAGGCGACGAACCCGGCCTTCATCGTGCCCGGGCAGAACAACCCGCCCAACCCGCAGTGGTGGTGCAACAACGAGGGCAACGCGACTTACTGCCCCAACATCCTGCTGCAGGATGTGCAGCTTTCCGGCATTTTCGAGGACTCGAAGACGTTTGTTGACCGCCCGACGAACGGCTCCGCGGCCGAGGTGTTCCAGGCGTGGACCGCGCTCAACAGCAGCAATGTGACGTCTGGGCAGGTGCTCGACTGGGTGACCAACTACACGCTCGGCGAGGGCCAGGAGCTGTCGCAGGTGCCGATCCAGCGCAACTCGACCAACGTGACGACGCAGAGCAACATTTCTGACCCGATCTTCGCCGCCTGGGTCGACAAAGTCGACTCGTACTGGAACCTGCTTGTGCGCGAGGTCAACCAGTCGTCTCTGTGCAACGGGACGAACTGCGACTCGTCGCTCATCCCGCTCAACCACACCCAGGTCGTCGCCGGCGGGCGCTACCGCGAGGTCTACTACTGGGACAGCTACTGGATTCTGCAGGGCCTGCTCGCGAGCAATCTCGACTACTACGCCTGGTCGCTGCTGCAGAACTTCATGGACCTGATCGAGGACTACGGCTTCATCCCCAACGGCGCAAGGAAGTACTACCTGAACCGCTCGCAGCCGCCCGTCTTTGTCCAGATGGTCCACGAGTACCTGAAACAAACGGGCAATGTGACCATCCTCGAGCGCGCCCTGCCCAGCATGGAGCAGGAGCTTGCGTGGTGGCACCAGAACCGTACCCTCAACGTCACCTCGCCGTGGACGGGCAAGAACTACACCGTCGCGCACTACGGCGTCAACAACTCCGCCCCCCGCCCAGAGGGATACAAGGAGGACTACGCCACCGCCAACGACCCCCAGCAGCCCCTCAACTCTACCCAGCAGGCCGCACTCTACGCCGAGCTCGCGACCGGCGCCGAGTCAGGATGGGACTACTCTGCCCGCTGGCTCACCGAGCCCGTAGCCAACACGTCGGACAACGCTGCGGCCCTCCGCCACCTCAACGTCCGCGCCATCGTCCCCGTCGACCTCAACGCCCTCATGGCAGGCAACCACGCCCTCCTCGCCGACATGTACGAGACATGGACAAACTACCAGCGCAACCAGACTTCGGGCGGCAGCGGCAGCAACCAGACTCAGTCCCAGGGTGGCGGTGTTGGCGCTGGCGCCGTCGGCGGCGCAGGTGGCGCACAGAGCGGCTCCGTCTCCAGCCTCAACCCCATCGGTACCAGCAGCACTGGCTCCGTTTCAAGCCTCAACCCCATCGGCACCAGCAGCTCCGGCTCTGTCTCGAGCTTGAACCCCATCGGTACCAGCAGCTCCGGCTCTGTCTCCAGCCTCCAGCCCATCGGCACGAGCAGCGGCTCCGTTTCCACCCTGATCCCTACTGGCTCCAGCGCTCCCGCCCCGAGCCCGACTGGCGGCGTCCAGCGCCGTCAGCAGCAGACCGGCAACGAGGGCAACACTGGCAACGCCGGCTCGCAGGGCGGCAACGCGGCTTCGGGCCAGAACACTGGCAACTCTGGCAACGCCGCTCAGGGCGGCAACGACCAGTCTGGCCAGGGCATGGGTAACACTGGCACTGACGCCGGCAACGCTGGCAACGCGGGCGGCTCCGTCTCCAGCCTGCAGCCCATTGGTACGAGCAGCGGCTCCGTTTCCAGCCTCTTCCCTGTCGGCACGAGCAGCGGCTCCGTGTCCACCCTGATCCCTACTGGCTCCAGCGCTCCCGCCCCGGGTGCGACTGGCGGCACCGGCGGCGCCGGAGGTGCTGGCTCGCAGGGCAACCAGACTCACAGCGGAGGTGGCATGTCGGGCAACAGCTCCGTCAACGGCACCGAGCACGCGTTGAAGCACCGCGCCTTCGCGAAGAACTTCAGAGAGGCGCTCCTCGACCTGAACTGGGACGCAGACAAGGCGTTCTTCTACGACTTCAACACGACCAACAGCACGCGTTCGCCCGTGTACAGCGCTGGCGGCTTGTGGCCCCTGTGGCAGAACGTGACGCCCTCGAACCTGACCGAGGAGCAGGCGCTGCGCATGGTCTCTGGAACGCGCTACCTGCTGCAGCGGTACGACGGACCGCCTGCTGCTGCGACATACCTCGTCAGCGGGCTGAACTGGGACTTCCCCAACGTCTGGCCTCCGCACGTGTACACGACCATCAAGGGCTTGGAGACGCTCGAGCGTGTGCTCAAGAACGCGACCGTCCTCCCTCAGCTGAGCATCACCAACTTCTCAGCCGTGACTACGGGCCAGCTGGGCCTGAACGAGACGCAGCTTCCCCAGCAACCGACCGAGACGCGCGGCAACGTGTCCTACGCCAATGCGACGCAGCACATCCTCAACGCCAACGCGGGCAGCCTCCCCTGGCCGCGCGGTCTCGCACTCGAGATCGCGACGCGGTACCTCGACTCGGCGTTCTGCTCGTGGTACTCGACCGGCGGACAGCTCAACGGCACACTCCAGCGCCTGCCCCTGTCCGAGCTGAATGCTAGCGGGACGTACCACGAGGAACCGGGTGTTGAGGGCGGCAAGATGTTCGAGAAATTCAACATTACCGACCTTGACGCAGCAGGAGGCGGTGGCGAGTACACTGTCCAGATCGGATTTGGGTGGACGAACGGCGTCGTCCTCTGGGCCGCGGAGAGATTCGGAAAGCACCTCGGCGCGCCGACTTGCCCCCTCATCCTTATCACCTCGAACAATGGCACTAGCACCAACTCGACTGGCACTGGCTCTGGCGCTGGAGGAGCCGGCGGCGCGAGCAGCAGCACCTCGTCTGTCGTTCCGCCCGTTAACAGCACTATTCCCACCACCACCTCGCCGTACCCCTCCGGCAACATCGTCACGAGCAGTGCCGCGGCGGTGAACAACGGCAACGGTGCTAACAACGGCGGCAACGCCGTCAACGGTGGCGGCAACAACGCAGCCACCTCGTCTGGCGTGTCGCTGCCGGGCCAGGCGCGCAGCTTCCAGTTCGTCGGCAGGCGTGTTCACGCGTAAACCGTTGTAGTTGAACAGTAATGACAAGCTAGCTAGTAATTGAGTATGCATAATAGTACATGTTGTTGCTGCTGAGTACATGCTATTGTTGCGGGCCAGGTATACAAGCATGAGTCCAAGTTACGAAGAATGTGTCCAGATGTGACTTGAGTATAGTTTGTAGAGTAATGTCGAGGGCGTCTTGCATGCTTGGAGTGGCTTGACGATGCATGTAATGAGTCTAGAACCAGGCATCTTCAAACGGAATCCACTCGCCTGCGTGGGGGTCGTAGTCGAAGAGCTTGTTGTAGCAGCTCCCAGGCTGCTGGAAGTGCTTGTACGGATCAGCCGCAGGTAGAGTCTTGCCGCACCGGTAGCAGAAGTGGGACCGGCACCGGGTGCACGACATGTGGTTGCAGCCCTCGCTCTTCTCGATCTGCGCCTTGCAGCACGGACACGGTGTCGTGTGCTCCTCCATCCACTTGAGCGCCTCCTGCTCGCGCTCGTAGTCGCGGATGAGCGCGAAGAGGGCCTCGGTGTTGCGCGGGCCGAGGCGGAACTCGATCGCGCGCTTGCCCTCGTCGTCTGCGTCGAGGTACTCTCGGACTGCGCGGTGCGTGTCGCGGATGTCGCAGGGCGTGTGCGCGCCGTGCCACAGCGCTCGGCACAGGTAGCAGAACGAGTAGTCGCACTTGGGGCACTGGCGGAAGTTCTCCCACCGCGACGAGTCCGACATGGCTGGCCGCTTGGGATCGTCGCTCTTGCCGATGTTGAGCGAGATGGCGGCTACAGCGGCGACCTTCTTGATCGTAGGCTTAGCCTTCGCCTTATTCGTCTCCTCTGGAGGCGGGACGAGCGCCTCGCACATCTCGCGGGGACAGAAGCAGTATCGCTTATCCCGGTCCACGAGACGTTTTTCGCTCAGGGACTTCCACCGCTTCGTCAGCTCCGGCCCTACGACGGCCTCGACCGTCGCCGGATCCAGCGCTCGGCGCTCCTTGACGCACTCGACTGAGGGACACACGACACTGTCAACTGCACCCTCCTTGATCGCAAGTGACCAGAAGGCGACGATGCACTCCTGGCAGAACACGCACCCGCAAGGCAGCTTCACGCACTTGCCGCCCTTCTTCGACTCGAAACAGATACCGCACGCGAACGCCTGGTCCTCGAACTCGGCCTGCGCTGCGTCCTTGTCGAAATTCGCTATGCGCGCTTGCGTCTCGGACGGCAGGTCGGCGAGGTCGATGCCCAGGTCAGACAGGAAGTCGCCGTTGCCAATCCACTCCCACCAGCTCCACAGTACCGGCTCGTTCTGCCAGAGCTCCTGCAGCCGGTCCTGCACTGCGCGGAGCGTCAGGGCGTCGAGCCAGTCACAGCTAATCTCTGTTGAGACAGGAGGGTCTTCGTCGGGGTACGTCGGCGGCAGGAGAACCGTCGTCTTGATCGGGGGAAGGTGCTGAGCCCCAACTTGGATCGGAATGGAGAGCGCCACCGAGTCGCCTTCTGCGTCGACGCAGCCCGGGTAGATCGCCTTCCGTCAGCAAATTCAAAGCAGTAACCCACGTCCAAGGCAATGAGCTCGTCCTGCTGTTGCTCGGTCATCTCATGGTCGCTACACTGGTTAGAATGAGGGATGAGTCAGTGTCAGAAGCGCCATCGCGTGCACCCTTCGGACTCGACCGTGATCTCAGGAGTGGGATCACGTGACTTCACTGCACCCTGTATGCTTCTAGTGCGGCTTCTCTGTAATCGCTGCATCTCTCATTTATGTTACTTGATGGACAGAGGCTCTGTATAGTCCTCTCCTTCGGGGAAGCGCTGCTGTCAGCATAGCATTGCAGCTTTGCAGTGTACTCACGACCCAGACGTAGTAGTCCGTGATCTTAAGATTGTCCGGCTGACCATTGAACGTGAAGCGGGCAATGTAAGGCACATTGACAAAGACGCCGTCCTTCTTGCGCGTAAAGTCGTTGTCGCCATAGACGAACGCAACATTTGGCCCCTCGGGGCACCAGATGTGGAACCAACGATGGACCTGGTCAGCGCCGCGATTCGCGAAAGACCAGTGACGCCCCTGCAGGATCTGGTCGTGGCCCTGTCGCGGGCAAGGACGTTGAACGTCGCGTCGGGCTCAAACTGATCCAGATACGCCTCGTGGTCAGACGCATCTGTGATCTTGTAGAAACGGTCTACGAACAAGGCGACGTTCTCTGGGACGTCGGGGTCGACTGCTACCATGGTGGCTCCTGGGTCAAGCGTCAGATCGTTGGCCCTCATAAAGAGCTTTTTGGTGCGGAATGGCCCCGCATTTCGTGCGCGGCACATGTTGGCACATGACCTTAGATCCGCACACGAGTTACTCATCGACCGCTACCGAGATAACTCGGAATACATGTTGCTCGGTCTAAAACTCATGACTAGGAGTTTGCCCTCCACCTCGCGGAATGAGTGGGGTATCTCGGAGCCGCACTGCCTTAGCCTTTGTGTGACGTGACTTCGGGCAACTCCAAAGTCGCAGCGTAAGCCAGTCGTGGCAGTTCAAGCCAAGCAGACAACATGCCAACAATCGCCCCAGGCGTCCCCGCAGCCGTCGCGCGACGCATAGACACCTTCTACCGCGTCTCCGACTACGACACGCACGACGAGTACATCGCCTGCTTTGCGCCAGACGCCAAGTTCAACATCATCAACCCGTGGCAGGGCCACGAGCAGAATTTGAATGGGCGCATCTGGGGCCAGTCAACCAGGACGGGTCAAGTGCATCGCTTCTCGCAGATTTGGAAGACAGAGCCGCAGACGTAGGTGCTCGGGGACATCCATTTCGACCGTACTGCCGATGGCGCCAAGATCCGCAATTTGCCTCGGGTCGGCAAATTCGTCATGACTGATAAGGAGGATTTGAAGGTTCAGGACTACTACGTACTACGTCTGAGTCGTGAGCTGAATCGCTGATGATTGGCCTTTCCGCCGATGCTGAACGGAGAGAATTCCTCCCTTATTGACAACTCGGTTCCGAACTTCGTAGCGCAGGGAATGAAAGTGCAAATCTGATGGTGTTGCAGTCCCAGGCCGGTTGCACTGAATTGGGACTGCCACTTCACAAACGCATCTCATCGCATGTGCAGCCTGAGCAGTGTCTCGACAAGCCAAGGCTGGACAAGTAAAGGATTGAATTCAACACTCATTGCATTAGCACATCGTGTCGCCGTTCGTACAGAAGCTCAGCAGCATCCCCTTGTCATTGTTGCAAGATTGTCGTCATAGCTCGCCCCGCCCAGATAGCAATCGAGCCACCACCCTTTCAAAGCCGTGGTGAGACTGCAGCACTGTCTCAGCAAGAGCGATCCGTAACATTTCAGCTCTTAGCGAGGCGCATTGCCACCTTGTTCATTATCGTACTATAGTCGTCGGGCTGCAACAGCATAGTCGGACAAAACGCCAGATGCACTCAACGTTCCAGAGCCTCGGGAGCCTTCTCGTCTCCCATCGACGCCGTGCCACTGAGCTCTACCTCATCTTCCCCCTGCATTTCCCCACCGAAGAACGCACAAACACACCAACGAAGAGCCGCACGGCGCCGAGCAATCAGCAAGCTCCTCAGGAGCAACCGCCCCTATAGTATAATGGTTAGTACGCGAGTCTCATAGCTCTGTCGCTATCTCTAGATCTCAGTTCGATTCTGAGTGGGGGCACGGAATCTCTTTTTCTGGGCGTCTGGGAGGCTCCTAAGGCATTTTCAGGACGTTTAGGGCACGGACAGTGTCGAGATTAGGCCTGGAAGCAGTTGGGAGGCGAAGGGGATGGCCAGAGAAAGGGCTAGCGAGACCAGAAAAGAAGGTGATGAGTTCGCCATAGCGCGCGATAGCCTGTGATCGCTGGGCTATGTGTATGAACATCGAGCATTTTGCATAGCTGAGAGCAAGGTGCAACGTATGAGTCTGGTAGCAGGCGACAGGTATCGGCGCAATTTAGGGAAAAAAGGGCTGAAATCAGGAAAAGCCACCTTCGCACCACATCCGCCCTGCCGTCAAACTTCACCCCTCCAGCCCCTCCCGTCTTTCCACTCACAGCTGCGCTTCTTCTCCTGCACGTAGCAGAAGCCAAAAGAGTACATCCAGGGGGAATCGAACCCCCACCGCATCGATGGCAACGATGCATGATACCATTTCACCATAGATGTGAAGGCGCTCTTGAGGAGCTATTGTTGGGGGCTGGCGGCGTGGGCACCTAATCCTTGGCTCCGCACTGACAGTGCCCAAAACTGAGCAGTAAAACCCTTTGCACACTCAAGTAGGACCCAATAAGCCTTGTTGGAGGCTGACTGCGTTCACAACAGCTCATGAGGCCAGATGTCGAAAGGAAGAGAGTCTGATCATCGTGGGATGTGCCACAATCCACAGAGCACAGATTGATCCGGATCAACATCGGCTAAACTGCGTGGGATTTGGTCACCGATCAGCGTCCGCGCGAACGCCCAACGCAATGTACGCGTCCAAGTGACGAGCCCTTGCGTTCGACATCTGCCATACCATCCACAGGACACCATGGCCGAGCCCGTCGTCGAAAAGATCACCGTCGTGACCGAGACACTCACACTCGATCCCGTCGACACGCATCTAGAGCACACTGCTTCGATCGTCGTGCGTACCTATCCTATCCCATCTCTCCTCGCGCACTGTCTTAGCTTCTTGCACCCGCAGATGAGCTAACACTCAGGTCGTCGGCTTCTCCCTCGCCATCCTGGCCATTACGTCCGCACTGAGCTCCTACCGCCTAGTCAACGGCCTTCTCCGCCGGCGCGAGGGCCACTACACGCCCGCCGAGCACCGTATCCTCTGGGCCGTCCTCATCGCCGCGACCGGATTCGTGGGGTACAAGCTCTGGCTCCGACTGCACCTTGAGTACCGAGTGCGCGACCTGTTCCTTGCCCCGATGTTTGCAGCTGGGTTCCTGTACTGCGCCCGTTGGTGGTTAGGCGAGGAGCAGCAAAGGTATGCAGAGTACGATGCGCAGGATGCTGCTGCCCGGCGCGCGGCGGCCAAGGGCGGGAAGAAGGTCGAGTAGAGTAGCTGCTCAGTCTTAGTCCAGAATCAGGTGTCAGGCGCTAGAAGTAGATATGCATGTATGTGTCTATGTGTTGTCGTTATCTATGGATAAGTTAGGACGTATGCTTATTGCTTGCGGCCCATGCCCACGGCCCATGGCGTATGGCCTATGGCCTATGCCTTGCCCTCCCTTGGCAGGGCGTCCGAGTTGTAGTTCCACCCAAACTCGCCCGGCAGCTTGCTCCACCCAAAGCTGCTAAACAGCGCCGCCGAGGCATCATTGTCCTCCTCGATGTAGCAGAAGCGGGGGATGCCGCGGGCCGTCTCGCGCTCAACGTGTCGCTTCAGCACGGCCTTTGCGAGACCCTTACGCCTATATTCTGGCATGGTGTACAGTGCACCTATGCTGCCGTCGCCGTGCGTGAAGACCCAGACTTGCGGCTTGCCCTCGGCGTCACGGAGGACTGTTGCGCACCCGGAGCGCTCGCGATAGTAGTCTAGCGAGCGGTAGCCGCTGAGGTCGTAGAACTGGCGTCGCGTCAGCGCTGCACCCCTTGTAGCTTGTCCGCATGTCCAGCGGGGAGAGGTTCGTAGATTCAAGACTCACCGCCTGTGCATCCTGTGGCCGGCCGATGTCGAACGACAGCCCAGCAAGGTCCTCTCCCGCCTCGATCTTCGAGGCTCCCCAACCGCCGTCCGGAGCGTAGATGTACGTCGTGTCCCTCTTCGGCGCGTCGAGGAGCTTGCGCACCGCCGGGCCAAAGAGTTCCGGCACAGCACCAAGTACAGGTTGCTTGGGATACAGCGCCATGAGCTCGCTGATCGCAGTGCAGACCGCCTCGGCAGCTCGCGGCAGCTGAGCGGCCTGAACGTCCTCGGGAGCTCCAGAGAGCGCGTGGTGGACTCGTAGCTGCTCCGAGGGCGCCGGCAGCGCGACAGTCACGAGCCAGTCGTACTCCCCCAACCCCAGAGAGGCGAGGTGCGTTCCGTCGATCGGTCCATCTTTCCGCGGAGGGAAATTGGCATACACAGGCTGAAGGTCGGGGTTGGACATGATCGTGCCGATGAAAACGAGAGAGGCAGGGAGCTGCGTGCGGAGCAAGGGCAGGAGCGTCGACGGCTGGGCGTGGGCGTACATTGTCATTGCCATTTCGTCAGCGTCCAGCGCTGTGGAGTCTCCTGGGGTTCGGAGTGCGGGTGTGCTAGTGGTCAACAGAGAGCCCAAAACATGAACACCTGGTTATCTCGGACATTGCCCGGGGAGGACCGAATAAGGCACCGGCGGCACCGGCGAAAATCTCGGCGTCGGCGGGGACGGCCCCGGCGAGCTCCATTGCTCCCATGCTCCAACGTCCGTTGTCAACGTCGAGCATTGACTGCTGAACAAAACCACTACTGCTCGAGTCAAGGAGGTCGAGATGAGGAGGAGTCGAAATGACCATCCCGCAAACCAGATCCGGTGCTCTGTGCACGTACCTCCCGCCATGGCACAGCCGAACAGACGCCGCCGGATCCGTGAGATCTTGTTCCCAGTCGACTTTAGCGCATTGCCCCGGCGTTATCTCGAGAGAGAGCCAGCGACAGCGTCACCGTTACATGACGACTGGTCCTCCGCTCCATCATCTCTCCACTCACCCACTCACCGTTACTCACCACCTCTCACTTACTTCACTTTACAGCGCTCGGCGCAGCGGCAAGCATGACGATATTCGGACACACCCTCCGTCCGGACCGATCTCCGCGCACTTCGCCAACCCGCATCTCGTCTGCCGGCTGGCAGAACGTCGCCCCGCCTCCGCCCCTTCCTCCGAGAACGGGAGCCGTCAGTCCAAATCTGGCCAGCGCTCAAGGACGACGTCTCCCTCCCCTTCCGCCGCCAGGTCCGCCGCCGCCGCCGAAGCCTGACCCGAGAAGAAGACTTCCACCTCCCATTCCGACAGCCGCCCCGATCTCGCCAGCGCGGACGCCGCCCCCTGTCCCACCGCCGCCGTTGCCGAGGCGAGCTTCCCCTGCCCCACCTAGTTTGCAAGTACCCACTCTGCCTGAACGTACCTCCTCCGTTGCGGCTGGCTTCCAGGCGCCGATGCTGCCTGAGCGCACTTCCTCTTCCGCAGCTAGCTTTCCCGTGCCCATGCCGACACTACAGACACTACCGCAGAGTACCGGACCAACGGTACTTGAGAGTGTCGGACCGTTGCCTACACCTCCAAACTTTGGTCCGCCGCTTCCTCCAAGATCACCCGCACTCACGCCGACGCCGAGTGCACCGGCACCATCACACAGCACCCCGCCAATCTCCGTCTCGCCTCCTGCTATCCAAGCCCAGCCGGCCGTCTCAGATCCTCAGACTGTCCCACACAGCTGGGACGCTGTCGACGATCCTAACGCCGATGAGCCCCCGCCCCCGCCGTATTCCGAGACAGCCGCCAGTGGCGAACAGGTCCTGGACGAGCTGCACAGTCCCATCACACAGCAGAGCCCCGTCACTCCGTCCTCTCAATCTCCGCAGACTGCCTCGCCAGCCGTTTCCGTCTCTCCGGCATCGCCGTTTGGCGCTGTTTACGAGGCTATAGGAGCGTCAACCGGCTCTCCCCGGCACAGCGGGGAAAGCGAGAGGCGGGTGGGAAGTCTCAACGCCAGCAATGTCGGCGCGGGGCATTGGTCTAACTCCTTACCGCCGATAGAGCACAGACAGCGATAGTAGATGTACGCTGTAGTTCCTTGCGATAGCTGCAGACCTATCAGATCCGCAGTCGCAGCATAGGAGATCCGCAGTCGTTTGTCAGAGCATGCGAGAGACCGAACGGTCATGCAGCCTCGAAAAAACGAACCCGTGCGTACCTCCAATAACTTCGAATTTTCAGTAGCTCATGCGATTGTCCCTTCTCACCTCCTGTACGAGTATCTAAGCCTCAAAGCAAATGCATAGCCCCAATAATCAACAAAAACCAAACGCAGCACTCCTACATAACACCCCGCCGTCCCAATCCCCCAACGAGCCGCCAGCCAGTCCCATGGCTCAGCGGTAATACGTCCAAACATCTATGGTGAAATGGTATCATGCATCGTTGCCACTCAGTTTCGATGCGGTGGGGGTTCGATTCCCCCTGGATGTATCCTTTTGCACTGCACGAGCGAAGCGAGTGCACAACTGATCTTTTTCTGCGTGTCGAAAGGGGGGAGGGGTAAAGGTTGACGCATCGCGTCGACGACGGGAACGGTTTGGTCCCGCTGCAAGCCCTGGATTTGTCCTTCTTCTGAACGTTCTTTGGGTGCGGGATGTGGATTCCAGATCCTTGCAGATCCGCCGGCACACGGAGTAGAGAGAGGCAAGCCACATCTTGCGGAAGGACTGAGCCGAACATAAGGCATGATGGGGTCAAAGTCGTGAAATAGCCCGCAGAGTCGGCGAAGGCACCATGGGCCACAGAGTCAGAAATGAGCCAAAGAAGAGCACGAGACTCAGCATCATCTCAAACGTGCTAAAAAGTGCGCAAAAAAGAGTCAGCCACAACCCCAGACCGTGCTCAAGTGAGCCCAAAGCGACACTTGTAAATGAATTCTAAAGCCCAAAGAACGAACCCGAACACCGCTCCGAGACCACGTCTTCAGCTCCAATGAGATTCGAGGGAAGCTCAGCGATGGCCCTGGGGTGGCGCTGGCTGGCTGTCCCGCGTTCCCAAATTCCAGATCGACAGTTCATGGCTTGGGCGAGGCTTGAGGGCCATCCGAGCGCAGAACAGTCGAAAAAGAAAGCGGAGGAATGGAACTCGTCTCGAGGACACGTTCCGGCCCAGCTCCACCTTGAGCCAGCTACGCCAGAGTATGTAGATGAGAAGAAGAGAAGAGAGCAGGGGGATGATAAGTCGCCGATCGGCTGCTTCGCCGAGCCAGCCGACCTCAAATCACCGGTCGAGTGAGCACATGGTCAGTTACGAACTTTACGACATGCCGACAAGAGCTGTGAGCGCGTGAGGGTGTGATGCTGCTTGATGATTGGGAAGAGCTTATCGTGTGACTCTATTCTGGGAGTACGGTGATCTTGGCACTTCGGCCGGCGTTTTACTAGTCGCCGTGGTGTTCGATGCTCTTGAGAGCTCTGTATCAGCTGACGATCGAGGCTGAGAGTATGGTGCGGATGTCAGGGTGTTGAGAGATGGGTCTGGCTTGGATGCTAGGTTCAGATCGAACGGTGATCGAGAAGTGTGATCGAGATGACGTTGGAGAGGGTGGCACTTAACGTACGGAAGGCTAGGCTGGGCTCAGCAACAGGCGATCGTTGGTCCACCGACCACTGCAACCAGCAGTCTTGCAAGTAGTTGAGGCCAATGAGCGAGTTAGACACACAACACAGTGAATGATCAGCATGGGTCACGGAACCTTGGGTGTCACAAGAGACACAGAATCCTCTTGCGCACAGCAGGTGGCGGAGGCTAGTGTGAGCAATGTACAATCAGCAAAACAAAGTCGCGATATGTGTGAAGTGGTTGGCCTCCGCTATGCTGAGAGGCTGACTGACTTTTCATAAGAGGAGTTGTCAACCTGATGTGCACCGCTTTGTATTGTCGCAGCTCGAGCTGCTCTTCCAATGTCTTCTGCCAGTCTCGGGTCGATGTTTATGCAACTTCAGGCCGAACCGAGTGTGCCATCAATGATGATTTGCCCGTGTTCGATGATGAGGGTTTTGAAGTTCTTCGGACAGTGGGCAACGTTGAGGACAAGAAAACCGACGATCTTTACATAGTCTACGAGCACGCTCCACGTCCGCGCAGCTGCCCGCTGTTGACAGGGCCGTCACCTCGAGCCACGCATGACGCGTATGCATCGGCAACGTAGATTGCAGTGACAGCAAATACTTCGGATAGCCCGACCTCGGCCTCCATTCACCTCGGCACAGGCGTTGATCAACGTCGGTGAATGACTTTGCGGCCCCAGATGCCCCACAATCATGCATGTTCAGAAGAGTACGTCGACAACCAAGCCCAATGGCAGTGCATCGATTAGTCCGACATCGGACTCTGCTCTCTCTGCTGCTGACCGCATGCGCCTCGCAAGCCGACAATCTGTATCAGTCTCCAATCGTGGGTGGTCTGTCGATCCGAGATCCAACGTCTCGGGCTCAGGGGCGTTCAGTACCTCGGCAAGCCCGAGCTGCTATCAGCGAGATCTCTTAGCTGCAATCTCTATCACAGGCGGAATCGCAGCATTCCCCAACTTATCATGAATGCAGCAGCTATCAGCTGAATGCACTTGATTGAGATGACAATCCAGAGGTGGTGTGCGTACTTCAAGCGAACTTAGATTGGCATCGGGTTCGGCTGTGCCGAATCTCTTGACTGGATTCTTGGCAGCATATAGAAACACCTGCCCACTCCAGCGGAGCGTTACGCTCCATCATGTGTTCTTTCGGGTATGCCGAGTACAAGGCACACGAGGCACTGCGTCATCTGTCATCTGCCATTGCCAGCTGGGCATCGTTTATACGCGCAGTCATTTGTACGCGCGTTCGGCAGTCCCGAATCTTGTCCGCTGTAGCAACTTCATGACTCTGCCTCGGGTCATGATCGGCCCAGCCGGAGGTCGTCAAGGCCTTCGTCGTACTAGCTTCCAGCGTCTAGACAGACTGCGCTGTGCCTTTCACAAACCCTTGGCATGTGATACACTCCGCACATGGATAGAGGATCTGAGGCGGCAGTACGTACGCTTATCGAAGTCGGACACGAGCCGAGCGACTGCCTTGTGCCTCGGCTTCAGCCGGGCGCTTGGAGGAGGAGTCATGTGGGCGTGCGTACTGGTCACCGAGCGGGGATTTGCGACAACACCTGGTGTTGCTGGCAGTACCGTGCTCCATGCGTCAGGTTATGGTGGAGATTGAGATGTGGGTGTTGGGTCACGGTCGAAGTTGGATGAGTGCTGCTATGCACAAGCGATAAACGATGATACTGGACAGAACGCCAGCCCGTCATGTCCCAACCTCAGCCTGAGAGCCTTAGTCGCCGGCCCGGCGGCACGTTGCCCTCTTCTTCCCAGCCACCAGTGAAAATGACCGGAAATTGCTCTAATTGATAGCCACTCCTCTAGCCCTTCCAGTCGTCGATCAGCTGCTGCTCCACATTCCCATTGCGGCGTCTCCCCTGCCTCGTGATGTGATGACCTGTGCGGGGCCGGCAAAAGCAAACAACAACCTGGCGTCGCCATCCTCATTGCAGTTGCAGTTGCAGCCACTGCCAAAATGACTCAAGCATGCGGGGCAACGAACAAAGTCGCCGTTGGGCCCCCCGCTGCTTCACTGCTGACCCTCGGCGACCCTCGTACCTCCTTAGGTCCTCAGGGAAAGTTAGCACAAGGGCCCAAATGTCCCGTTATCTGGACCGCGTTGAAACAGCTAAAATAGCACCTGAACGCACAACCCTACCGCATCTGACCCGTACGACCCGCCTGAGATGCCTGGGCTGCATGGCTCGCCTGGGCCGGTCAACCCCACTCCTCCCACTCTATCCATGCCATTAGGCTAGGTTGGCTTTCTGGAAGCGTAAAGGCGTAAAGGCGCTTAGCTTAGCGGGCCATGCGGTTCCCTTGCGGTTTTCACACATCTACGCGCAGAGGGCAGAGGGTCGACGGCAGAGCGCCAGAGGTGTGAGAGAGCGAACGAGAGAGGAAATGTGCGGAATTCTGCAAAACTCTGCCTGCCTTTGCCAAGCCTTGCTGGCGTGTCCCTACCGAAGTGGCCTGGGTCTGCACGTTGGTCGTCAACAAGGAGTAGAGATAGCTGCGATAGCCAGAGCCCTTTGATACTGGTTCATCCGCGTCTTTTTCTGCTGACCTGTCCCTTCTGCTGCTCCTTCTGCTGTTCCTGCTGTGCTGTCACAGCTGTCACACGCACGCCGCGTTGCCCGGACTGTCTGTCTGCTGCCTAACTGCATCAAGCCCCATGCATAGCCCTGCGCCTGCAACGTAAACTGTGGGGCTCAACCCGGGGATCAGGTGGGCACAGAAGCCGGAAGGCAGAAAGGTAGATATTACAGATAAGGGGACGCTTGCTGACCACAGATTTGTGCTGCTCCGTCGTCCGTCCGTTCGATCGATTGATCACTCCATCTCACTCGCTCACTCCATCCATCATGAGCTGGCAGGATACCGACCCACACAGCAATCGCGCCGGCCTGGGCGCTCACGGTGCCTACATCGCGCCGCATCAGGATACACTCAACGGTCCTCGAGGAGGATACAGTGGCTACGACCCTGACGAGCACGAGCTGTACGGCCAGCCGGGACACGACTTCTCGCGACCGGGTACGGGGGCAGGATACGACCCCAATGACCCGTATCCTACACACAACGGCGCTCTATCAGACACATACGGGCACAGCAGACCACTGCCGACCGCGCCAGGACAGGCGGCGCACCCCTCGCACGCGCACGGCGTCTACGACACGGACGCCAACTGGGACAGCCACCGCTCCTCGAGTGACAAGTACTACTACAACGACGACGAGGACAAGAAGGCATACGGCAATGTCGCGATCAACGGGGTAGAGCACTACCCCGCCGACGACAAGTACATGCTCGACAGCAGCAATGATAGTGGCCGCGATCTGGAGCTGCTCGGCCCGGATCCGCCCAAGCGGCGCGGCTTTTGGGGCCGCATGTTCGGCAACCACATCGAGGAGGAGGGCATCCAGCGTATTCCGGAAGAGGACAGGAGTAACAAACACTTGCCCGGTCTGCTGCTGCTGTGGTGGAGTGTCAACTCGGCCGTGTCCACGTTCCCCATTGGCGTGAGTATCCTAATCTAACAGTGCCTTATCGCGCATTGCATCGCGTATACGAGAGTGGCCGCGGGGCGGAATGTGACCAGGCGCAATGGACGGAATAGAAGGGAGACCATGTACTGACATCCCGCAGCTGCTCGCACAGGCGTACTTCCAGCTCAGCTTTGAGATGGCCGCGTGCGCCAACGTTGTCTTCACTGCCATCGCCGCCGCCACCTGTGCTTACATCGCGACGCTCGGCCCGCAGACCGGACTCCGTACCATCGTGCTCGCGCGATACAGTGTGGGCTATGTCGGCGGCACGTTGTTCGCCATCCTGAACATCCTCACGCAGCTCGGCTTCAGCTGTCCGGCGGTCATCCTGGGCGGGCAGACACTCACCAACGTGAGCAGCGGCAAGATTCCCCTCGAGGCGTCGATCGTCCTGGTGGGCTTCCTCGCCCTTCTCCTGTGTTTCGTAGGCTACCAAGCCGTGCACTACTGGGAGCGCATTGCGTGGGTGGTGCAGTGCGCGCTGTTCGCGTGCTGCATAGCTCTGGGCTCCAAGGAGGGTTATCGCCTCGAGGACAGTGTG
The DNA here is from genome assembly GCA_030347605.1 of Trichosporon sp. DN520. Taxonomy (NCBI): domain Eukaryota; kingdom Fungi; phylum Basidiomycota; class Tremellomycetes; order Trichosporonales; family Trichosporonaceae; genus Trichosporon; species Trichosporon sp. DN520. The sequence goes on along the minus strand of JASJUY010000043.1, from coordinate 69,303 downwards.
CGAGCCCAGCCGACAGGGCGCGAGTTCGCAGCCGGCTTCCTCTCCTACGGCGGCATCGTCTTCAGTGCCGCTGCTGGGTGGGCTCCCGTCGCGGCCGACTTCAACTGCCGCCTGCCCGCCAACACGTCCAAGACGCTCGTCTTCGCCCTCACGTGGTTCGGCATCACGCTTCCTTTAGTCTTCATCGAAACGCTCGGCTCGGCACTCATGACCGTCCCCGTCTATGCGGCCGCTTTCGAGACCGGCGACGCTGGTGGCGTGCTCGCGCGCGTCTTCGAGCCATGGCACGCAGGCGGCAAGGTCATTCTCGGCATCATGGCGTTCAGCATCGTCGCCAACGTCGCGCCGAACACTTATTCCGCAGCGCTGTCCGCGCAGATCCTCTGCCCGTGGTTCCAGAAGGTGCCCCGTGCCGCGTGGTGCGTCTTCATGTTCGTCGTGTACACTGCCGCGGCCATTGGAGGGCGCGAGCACCTCTCTGAAGTGCTTAGCAACTTCCTCGCCATCCTCGGATACTGGGTCGCATTCTTCGTCGTCGTCCTCATCGAGGAGGCGGCCATCTTCCGACGCAGGATCGGCTGGGACCTCACCGCGTACGACAGCTTCAAGAAGCTGCCTATCGGCGCAGCGGGTATCTTTGCGTGCTGCTGCGGTATCGCCGGCGCTGTCGTCTCTATGGCCCAGCTGTGGTATGTTGGCCCCATTGCTGCGCAGATCTCGGAGAAGGGCGGCGACCTCGGTTTCGAGATTAGCGTGGCCGTCACGGCGATCGTGTATCCGCCCTTGCGGTGGCTGGAGATCAAGTACACTGGGCGTTAAAGCAGTCACCGGTGTCTGTTATGAGGAGGTGCAGGGCGAAACGGGATCTGGGCGATAAGGGAGCAGGGTAGCGAAGGATAACATGGTCAGTGATAGGGCAAAAGAGGACTGGGGATAGGGTCTGATTCTTTTAGAGTCGTTGTAATGATTGTTAGATGATGTTAAAACGCTTGCTTGCTTGTGTGCTTGCTTGTGCGCCCTCGTTGCCGGACGTTGAACTGCAGTGAAGGTGGATCTGCCATCCTGATTAAAATGGCAAGTAAAAGTCAGTCACGCCCTTTGCGAATACCATGGTCGGAGGTGGACCACACCTTCAAGCAGCCCCCACTACCCGGAAGGTGGCCGCAGGAGAGATGATCTCAAAGAGCGCGGTGTTGAGAACATCGAGGACGGTCTACGTTAGTGACGAATGAGTCTCAGTCCGCAAGCGTGAGCAGGACCCTACCTAGCGCAGGATATACAGTCCGGGGACTAACCACAATCGATCGAGTAGTCACCCCGGGAGCGGCGCATCGCCGCCCCGCGGCGCCGATTGTTCTCCGCGGACCGATCGATCATCGATCATCTTGGGCTGATACGTGCGGACGCGGAGTATTTCGTGCGACTTCTGCGACATTTGATGCCTGTCACAGGGCTTCTAGAACACCCTTAGGAGGACACTTATTTGTGACGTCGGGGAGTGTGCGGGGTGCGCGGAGGTCGGAGGGGCAAGACAGCGACGATAAGCCCAAAGCGGGGTGGACCAATGGATGAAAGGAGTCAGAGAAAGACCGGAGCAAATAATCGCGCGTACGCGCAGGAATCGGTGCGGTCGAAACGAGGGACGAGGAAAGAGGGGTGAGGGTGGGCGTGCCTGGGTGCGCAGCCTCGGTCAGCGTCAGCGAGGTTGACAAAGAGATGGTCTTGAAGTGTAGAGGGCTATGAGATGCACGTGGATGGGAGCGAGAATATGCATGGTACTCCTCTTCTGCATAGGCCGTGTGCTTATGACCATTGTGCTCACCTCAGCGAATGGGCGATCCCAGACGATGCACTGCGCAGGGGATATCTCGGGTACTAGGGCGGGTGTTCGGCTCTCGGCAATCTGATCTCCACTGTTCTTGTTACTCTCTTTCTTGGCCCCAGCCACGCGGCCCACCGTCAAGTTCCACGGCCCCGGCGCGTCCGGACCATGTTCCGTGGCTTCATAGTTCAGCGACCGAGAAACAAGCGCAGAGATACAGCAGCGACACACAGAGTAGTGCCTAGCGACGCATGCGTTGGATTTCAGCCTAGGTACTCGGTTCCCCTTATCCCTCCCTTGCCGCCCACACGCACACGATCAGGATATCAGGAGTGACAGGCTCCGGTGCTCCGGTGACTCCAGCTAGCCCACTCTGATCCTGGAACTTGACCTTGACCGACCTTGGACCGCGACCGCGACCACCACGACCGCTCGACCGAACATCGCACTCTGTGGCTCACGCACGAGACACTCACCCTCCCACTGTCCCTCCCGGATCCATACCTGCACACGAAGGCCATATATCTCTTTGCACCCCTCCCCTTCTTTCTACTTCTCCCATCTCCATCCCCCCCACCACCACCATGACGAAGACAATCTACGTCTCGGACCACGCCGAGCAGCCGCCACTCCCCGAAGTCTCTCTCTTCACCTACCTGACCGGCGTCGGCGGTCCCAGTCCTCTGCCCAAGTTCTCCCCCTCGCTGCCCGCCTTCATCGACGGTGTGACTGACCGGATCCTGACGCGGGGCGAGCTGATCAACAATGCACTCAAGCTCGCCGGTTCCCTCAACGCTCTAGGGCTCGGCAAGGGCAGCGTGGCGTGTATCTGGGGCTTCAACTCGCTCCCCTGGGCGCAGGCAGTGTACGGCTGCCTCGCTGCCGGCGTAACAATCTCGCCAGCCAACTACGCCTACGAGCCACACGAGCTCGCGCACCAGCTGAACAACTCTGGCGCCGAGATCATGTTCATCGGCGCAGACCTGCTGCCCAAGTTCGAGGCGGCTAGGAAGGACCTGAAGCGCGACTGGCCCGACAGCCGCGTCGTGCTCCTCGAGCAGAGTCCCGAGAACGGCGGCGCTACGTCGGACCGCTTCAAGACACTCGCACAGCTCGTACAGGAGGGCAAGCCTGCCCAGCCGGCCAAGTTTGACGGCGCCGACGCAAAGAACTACGACGCCTGGCGTTGCTACTCGTCCGGCACTACTGGATTGCCAAAGGGCGTGCAGACCAGCCACTGGAATATGACCAGCCAGCTCCAGTGCTCCAACATCGCATACACTAAGCTCGACAACGACGTCGTCCTCTGCTTCCTCCCCTTCTCGCACATTTACGCCGTTACGCTCGCCCTCTCCCAGCCGTTCTCGCAGGGACGGCCCGTCGTCGTCCTCCCCCGCTTCGAGGAGATCCAGGTGCTCAAGACGATCCAGAAGGTGAGTACCCCTCCCCACTCTAGCTCCCTCCTTGTACCCCACCTTGGGCCCCCACCGTGTCTCATGTGCAACCCCCGCAGCCACTGACAGCAACAGCACAAAGTCACGATGGTGCACCTCGTCCCTCCCCTCTTCCTCGTGCTGCTCCAGAGCAAGAACGTGCCCAACTTCGACCTCTCATCGGTCAAGAAGGCGATGTCCGGCGCGGCACCGCTGTCAAGCGAGATCTGCGACGCGTTCCTGAAGCTAATTCCCGGTGTCCGTATCCTGCAAGGCTACGGCATGACGGAGACCTCGCCGAACATCTGCACGATGAACGAGCACGAGTCGGTAGGCCGGGACGGGTGGGTCGGCCGTCTGATCCCGCACACGGAGGCGCGGCTGGTCGACGCCGAGACTGGGGTAGACAGCGAGCCCGGCCAGCCGGGTGAGCTGTGGGTGCGCTCTCCGAGTGTCATGAGGGGATACCACCTGAACCCCAAGGCGACCTCGGAGACTATTGTCGAGGACGGCTGGCTGCGCACGGGCGATATCCTTATCCGCGACGATAAGGGGTGGTTCAAGGTCGTCGACCGCCTCAAGGAGCTCATCAAGTACAAGGGGCTGCAGGTCGCGCCGGCCGAGCTCGAGGGTCTCCTCCTCACGCATCCCGGTGTGAAGGATGTCGGCGTCGTCGGCGTCTGGGACCCCAAACAGGCCACGGAGATGCCCCGGGCTTATGTCGTTAGTGGCGCCCCGCCCAACGAACTTCACAAGTTTGTCGACGATCGCGTCGCGCAGCACAAGCGCCTCAGAGGCGGGATTGTCTACCTTGAGGCTATCCCGAAGAGCCCGAGTGGCAAGATCTTGCGCAAGACGCTTCGCGAGATGGCCAAGAGCGATAGGGAGAAGGTGCACTACAGGCCGGACCAGGGACTGCGCGCGAGGCTGTAAGCCGAGCGCGACGCGGAGGCCGAAGGCCGGAGCGCCAGCCTACGAGTTGGAGCGAGAAGCTGTAAGCCAAGCGCGGCAATCCGGAGCGAGAGCGCGAGGCTGCGAGCGGAGTGCGGGAGTCGGAGCGCGAAGCTGTAAGCCGAGCGCGGCAAGCCGGAGCCGGAGCCAGAGCGACGCTGTAAGCCGGCGGCGAGAGAGGAGTATAAATCAGAACAGTAACAAAAGCGTGGTATAAGTGACACTTTCGCGCGCAACAACGCAAGAGAGTAGTTTCACCAATTTCAAGAGGTCCTTCATTCGAAGAAGGACCTCAAGTTGTAGAAAAAATTAGACAAACCGTAGTTTTCCCCCTTCACCACCACACCCACCCATCACCTCTCCCTTTCACCTACACGTTTCCGACCATATCCATCCTTTTTGCATTGAATACAGGGTTTCATGCACGGTCATTTTGATTGCTTGCTGGGTTCGATCAGTTCATCAGGTCGCGCGACTGAGGGAGAGTCATGAAAGATTGGACTACATCGCGTGACTTCTGGAATGTCCGGTCGCTCTTCGGTTCATTGGGGTTTTGCCGGTATCTGGGGCATGCCTCGGTGTCACTCCGGCATTCCATGCATTTCGCACAAGGCAGGTTGTCTGTGGACTATACCTTCGCTCGCAAGCACGCTGTGCTCGGCTTGCGGCGGTGGGACTCAGTTGCCACAATGATCTGCATCGATCTGCGCCATGCCGTCAAGTAGGCTGGGGACACGTGACGTATCTCTCTTCTCCATCGTCTTCTGCCTGCCACCGACTAACGACCAACACTCTCCTCTCGCAACTGCCCCAGAGTGTACAGCACTACCGCCTCAATCCCAGGGTATCCCTAATGCATACAATTAGTCCGTTCTTCTATGATTGGTGACCTCTTCCTCCGCCTAGTCAATCTTGGCAGTCTTGAGGTTCGGCGAGACGTCGAACGCGGCGCCCGTCTTCGCCTTGACCTCCTCGAGCGTCGCGCCAGGCATGAGCTCGGTGAGGGTGAGCTTGCCGGCCTTGCGGTCGACCTCGAAGACGGCGAGCTCGGTGATGATCATGCTGACGCAGCGCGCGCCAGTGAGCGGCAGGGCGCACTCCTGGACGATCTTGGGCTGTCCGTGCTGTGAGGGTCAGCTCTCATCCAACTTTCTACGCTTGGCCCAGACTTAGTACACACCTTGTTGCAGTGGTCCGTGACAATGACGATGCGAGTCTGGTCAGGGGACGATACCAGGTCCATGGCGCCGCCCATTCCCTTGACGAGGGCGCCGGGGATGATCCAGTTCGCGAGGTCTCCGGCGGCGCTGACCTCCATTGCGCCGAGGACGGCGACGTCGATGTGTCCGCCGCGGATCATGGCGAAGCTCTCCGCCGAGTCGAAGACGGCAGCGCCGGTCGCCATGGTGATGGTCTCCTTGCCTGCGTTGATGACGTCGGGGTCGACCTGCTCCTTGGTCGGCGGGGGGCCGATGCCGAGCAGGCCGTTCTCGGACTGGAGCCAGACCTTCTGGTCGGCTGGCAGGTGGGCCGGCAGAAGCGTCGGCATGCCAATACCGAGGTTGACGTAGTAGCCGTCCTTGAGCTCCTGGGCTGCGCGCTTGACGATCATCTCGCGGCCCTTGCGCGCGGCGCCTGAGCCGAGCGACGCGTCGGCGTCGGCGCTGTCGTCGCGCAGGATCAGCGTCTCGATCTGCTTCGGCCGGTCCGCCTGCACGATCTTGTCGACGTACACGCCCGGCACGTGGATCTCGCACGGGTCAAACGTGCCCACGGGCACGATCTCCTCGGCCTCGACGATCGTGAGCTTGGCGCCCTTGCACATAGGGCCGTTGAAGTTGGTCGCCGTGTAGCGGAACACGAGGTTGCCGGCCTCATCGGCCTTCCAGGCGTGCACGAGCGCGACGTCGCCCTTGAGCGCACGCTCCATGACGTACTTGCGCCCGTCGAACTCCATCGTAGGCCGCGGGTCGGGGTACTTGGCCTCCTGTCCGTCCTTCTTGTTCAGGTAGGGGACGCCGCCCGTCTCGATCGCGGTGGAAGCTCCCGTGGGGGTGTAGAAGGCCGGAATGCCCGCACCAGCGGCACGGATGCGCTCGGCAATCGTGCCCTGCGGCGTGAGCTCGACCTCGATGTCGCCCGCGAGGTACTTGTTCTCGATCAGCTTGGTCGCGCCAATGTGCGACACGATCAGCTTCTTGACCTGGTCGGCCTTGACGAGCTGGCCGAGACCCTTCTCCTCGACGCCGGCGTTGTTCGACGCGATCGTCAGGTTGTTGACCTCCTTCGCGCCGCGCTCCGAGAGCGCCTTGAGCAGCGTATCGGGGATACCGCAAAGACCGAAGCCGCCCGAGAGAATAACGTCGCCCGACTTGATGTGCTTGACGGCCTCCTCGGCCGTGGTCCGCTTGCTGATCGTCTGGACGCGGAGCGTAGTCGAGAACGCGCGCAGCGCCTGCGCGCTGTAGGCGCCCATGCGCGGCGCCCGCAGAGTAGCTCGGAGCAGCATGGTGTGCAATCTAGGTGGTGAGTAGAGCGATAGAGAGGAAACGAGATCAAGTCATTGATCGATTGCTTCCAACTTTTGTTGAGCCACGAGCCGCGCCACGCTGCGCCGTGCCAACCGAGATGGCCATGGCTAGAGGCACGCACGAATTTCTGGCGTCACCGCGCCTAGCCTCGCTGATCAGTGCAATTGCCGCTCGCGGACTGAAGCGACCGTGAGTGCTGAAGGCCTGCAGACTGAACTTTCTCCAGTGGCATGTACCTCTCCGCGCACGCCAGGCGCCTCATTCTCCAACGACATTGGCTGTCTCCGCGCTCGGCTAAGATGGCTCGGCCCCAGGCCTGTTTACGCCCCTGCGCCCGGCTATTTGGCTCCTCATGGCGTTCAACCAGTCAGCGGTCAGTGATAGTGGCGCACGCAGGATGCTGTGGTGAGGAATATGTGTGCGCGGTTTGGGGCCGTACGTGGGGAGTCTGGAGGGTCTGGAGGGTCGATCGCAGCTGAGCACCGAAGTCCGGATGCAGACCCGCGGACACCGGCGGCTGGGTCGCGGTGTTGCTAGGGAATGAGCAGCATTGAGGGGTCGAGCACGGCGCGGTGGAGCGCTATTGGCTGACGACGAGGCAAGATCCGGATTTAATCCTCGATAACAGATGAATCGTGGCGTCTGGTGCCCAACGGTCGTCCAAGGCTTTCTGAGGAAGGTTTCAGGTCAATGCGACGAAGGCACGCCCGGTTTGGAGCTATATTCCACATGCACAACTCTTTATCGTACTCCAGGGCATGCGTAGATCGTTCAAGGAGTACGCAGCAGAGGACGCAGAATAAGCTTGATGGCGGAGGTAGAGGGGGTCAGAGGATTGACTGCGTTCTGTTGAGTCATGTGATCCCTGCCGACACTATACGATGGCTCGTCGGAGAAACAGACACGCAGTCAGTCGAGAGCGCTCGGACTTCTCGGCGTCGGCATGCATGGCGTCGCCGGCATCGTTCCCTAGCAATGAGAAGGGGGCTCCGTGCCCATGATCGTGGGGCTCGACGCCATCAGTCAGTGAACACGATGGAGCTGTTGAGTGCAGAATGCTGAGATGAGTAAAGGCTGCTGAAGTCAGCACTGTGCAAGGGAAGAGAAGGGCTTTCAGCCAGGCGAGATAACCGAGCAAGTCAGGCAGGCAGATGTAGACTCACTCAGAGACTGTTATCGCTGTCAATGTCGGTGATCGCGCATGGTGTGCAGCAAGGAGTCATCAAAGCGAGTCATGGAGATGTGTTAGAAGTGACGAGGGAAGGAAGCAGGCAAGATGGATCGTGTGAAGATGACTGCTAAGCCGATCATGGTCGCGTTAGTGCGGTCTCCCCCACTTTGGCCACTCTGGCCCTCGCTTCCTCCCCCATCCTCCCAACCCAATACGGCATCGGCTACCACACGGCCATCCCCCGGTGCCGTACAGTCATACACGGAGCAATACGGGCATGCATGGGAGATATCGCTGTGGATGAGAGTCGGTCAACGATCCTTGAGCCGCCTATCGCAGTGATCTTGTTATGTGCGGCGCTCAAGATAACCCCTTGTGCAAGAACTGTTCGCGGAATGCAAAGTAACACTGCACATCTGCGCTGCTGAGGTTCCCTCAAAGCCGCCAAGGACTGTGCGTTGCCCGCGTTTTGCGGCTTGAGCCGACGGTTAAGAGTCTGTCGGTCGGCTGTCGGTCAATGCGAGGGGGGCATTTCAGATCAAGACGCCGACAAAGCACGACATTGCGCCATACATACGTATTTGCACCACTCCGCCCACCGGCGTCATGCTCGAGTCAAGCGACAACAATCATCTTATGCTTACTGATAACACTCTTCTTCATCTACTCCATCCTTACCAGCCGATCAGGGGCTATCACTGACACGTCCAGTCACTGGGCCACTGCTCACTCCGCCCACCATGACGCAAGACACCGCAACAGACTTCAAGTCCATCCCGGTCATCGACCTCTCCCAAAACGACCACGCCGCCCTCATTGCCGAGATCCAGCATGCGCTCATCCACATCGGCTTCTTCTACGTCAAGAACCACGGCGTGCCCCTCCCCCTACTTGACACCGTGACGGCCAAGGCGATCGAGTTCTTCGACCTGCCTCTCGAGGAGAAGCTCAAGGCGGACAAGCTGACCTCGCCGACCTTCCTGGGGTACAGCGTGCAGGGCAACGAGATCACCAAGAACAAGAAGGACAACCGGGAGCAGCTGGACTTTGCAAACGAGCTGCCAGCGTTCTGGAAGCCGGGGCAGCCAGAGTACGAGCGCCTGACGGGGCCGAACCCGCTGCCGGACGAGGCGGCGCTGCCTGGCTTCTCGAAAGTGCTGCAGGAGTACTGGACCGAAGCGTCTGGGCTGGCAGAGCGGCTGACGCGGCTGGTCGCCGAGGCGCTCGGCCTGCCGCCTACCGCGCTGGAGGAGCGCTACGTCGAGCCCGGGCAGCAGCACCGCGCAAAGCTGATCAAGTATCCCGCCGTCGACGCTCTCAGCCCAGAGGACGGCACGCAGGGCGTCGGCGCACACCGCGACACGGCCAACCTCCTCACGGTGCTGTACCAGGCCAACGGCCTGCCGGGGCTGCAGGTACAGAACCACGCTGGCGAGTGGATCGACGCCCCCGCCATCCCCGGCACGTTCGTCATCAATATCGGCACAGGGCTCGAGTACCTCGTCCACGGCACTGCGGTGGCGACGACACACCGCGTGCTCAACCCGCCCCCGGGCAGGGGACCGCGCTACTCGATCGCCTACTTCCACGGCGCCCGCCTCGACCGCAAGCTCGAGCCGATCGACCTCCCCGCGGAGGTGCTGGCCCAGAAGCCGGCCAACGTTGTCACGGACACGAAGGGGTTCCAGTTCGCCGAGCTGTATGCTTCCAACCCGGGCATGTATGCGCTTATCAATCGCTGCTCGTCCCACCGCGATGTCGGCGTCAAGTGGTACCCCGAGCTGTGCAAGGAGCACGGCATCACCGACGGCCCGAGCGGCGGCTACTAGGCGCGCATCAGGAGCAGAGGGAAGGCGCGTGCGGAAGGGTGGCTGTGATATTATTGGGTTGTACGGGATTAGGCATGCATCGACTGACAGTATTCACGTGACCTGGCGCCTGTGTTGCACGTGCCGTAACTTCTGACTCACGTGACGACGTGCCTGGCTACATGAGCGGGCACGTTGCCGCCCCATTCGATGCCGAAACGATGCCGAGAAAGGTCTCGCGATCATGCGATTCTAGATGTCACCGCAAACATTCCTCGCCACCACCTCGATCTCAATCTCGATCTCTCAGCGGTAACCACGGCCGCCGAACACTGCAGCAAAGGGGAGCCCCAGCAGTGACCAGAAGACTGGAATAGCCACTGCCCAGGGCGATCCATGCGCCATGTACAGCGGTTGCTTACAAGCAAGCAAACCCTCCGTCAGCAGCCACGGTCGGAGCAGCCGATCGTGAGAATGGAGAATGCCTGCGAGCCAGGCCATAAGGCCAACCGGCTAACCCCGGATTGGAATATACGATGTCTCCTCGACTCAATCGGCCTCTTCGCCCCTTCAACCCTCCTATGCACGGCCCAGTTTAACCCAATCAATGCACCGTGTCCAACGTCAGCCAACTGGCGCTGTTGGCCCGGGTCGGACGGCTCAGGGTGATAGACGACGGATACAGACGAGCCGGGACGGTGGGGGTGGAGACTCCACTGCAAAATTCACAAAGCCCCACCAACCACAATCTGGAGGCCGCAGGGGTAGCAGGGGAGCAGCAGGGGTCCCAGATTAAGTTGCCGCGCTGCTGCTGCCCGCCCTGCTGATGCTGCTGCCCGCTTCCTGCTGGCTCTGCTGCCCTGCTGCCCTGCTGCCCCGCTGGTGTGCTCTCCGGCTGATCCGCGATCGGCTCCGTCATGTCCGCTCGTGCGCGTTCGGCGAGTTTGGCTGGCTGACTGGCTGGCTGGATGGGAGAAAATTGCTTCAGCTGCTGCTGCTGCAGAGTGGGCAAACGAAGATACTGATCGGAGCATGGTACCTGGGCTTCAGATCCCTCTAGTCCGACGCTGCTGCTGCTGTGGCTCTCGTCCTCCGCGCTGCCCGCCGTGATCACGCAGATCTTCACACCAAAGTGCCTTGACCGTGGCTTAGACACGGAATAGAGTTGCTGCAGCAGAGTACGCACCGATTGCAGGCAAGCGAGAGACCCAGCAACTCGACTCCGCCAATGATGATGCTTCTGCCGATTGCCACAGGGGCCGATTCATCCGAGATCTGGTGGGCGCCTCGACACACAGATCAATCAAAAGACCGCAGAAGGGTTTCCCAGCAGGCAGCTAGCCGCCCATCGCTGCTGCTCGTCGCTCGTCGCTCCGAGATTTCTTATTTATCTTCCGACTGTTGCGTTGCACAAGTTTCGCGTCTCCAATCTTCCCCGCTTTGCAGATCAGCGGACTTTCGCCACTAGCACTCATTCCACACTAGAGTAGAGTCGTACTCCCCCTCCCTCCAGCTTTGCTCGACGACTTACCCGCCAAGAAATAGAGGGCCGGCCACCATGCCCAGCTGGACGAAACCCGAGGAGAAGAACCTGTACTATGTGTCGACGGCTGAGGCCGTCGACGAGAAGGTCGTCGGCGTCGAGGAGCAGGACAAGAACGTGATCGAGGATGCCGTGTTCGGCCAGGTCAATGCCGACGGCAAGGGTCCCAACTACCGAAGTGTAAGCCCTCATTCCTCGGCTACTCTTGGCTAACGTCAGGTCGGTGCCGGCGGTACTTTCGTCCTCATGACCAAGGCCAACGTCGGTCTCGGTATCCTGCAGGTGCCCTTCGTCTTCCAGGCGATCGGTATTATCCCCGGTATCATCCTGCTCGTCGGCATGGCGATCCTCGTCGGATGGTGTGCGTCGTACATCCAGCCCTTTAAGCTCAACCACCCCGAGGTGTACGGCTACGCCGACATCGGCCAGGTCCTGTTCGGACGCACCGGACGTGAGGCTTTCAGTGTCATCTTCGTCGTCTCGTGTATCTTCGTCTCTGCCTCCGCCATGGTCGCCGTCACCACGGCGCTCAACGCCGTCAGTGTGCACGCCGCGTGCACGGCCGTGTTCATGGTCGTCTCGGCCGTTGCGTGCTTCATGCTCGCCTCGATCAAGACCCTCGGCGACATCACCTGGCTCGGCTGGGTTGGCATGGTCTCGATCCTCGCGTCCGTCATCACGCTCACAGTGGCTGTGGGCGTGAATGACCGTCCGGCCGAGGCGCCCCAGACTGGTCCCTGGGACAAGAACTTCCTGATCGCCTCGTCGACCGACGCCATCAGCGGCATCAGCGCCATCACCAACGTCCTCTTCGCCTACGCCGCGACCCCGACGTACTGGGGCATCATCTCCGAAATGAAGGACCCCCGCCAGTACAACAAGATGATGACCATCTCCATGGCCCTCTGCTGTGCTCTGTACGTCGTCATCGGCAGTGTCGTCTACCACTTCTGTGGCCAGTACGTCGCCTCGCCTGCGCTCGGAAGTGCCGGTGTCCTCATGAAGCGTATTTGCTATGGTCTTGCCATTCCCGCCCTCCTTGTTTCCTGTGAGTTGTGCTTGAGCAATCCTCGAGAAATACGGGAGTTCACGCTAACGCCCAGGCTGCATCTACTACCACTTTGCCGCAAAGTTCATCTTCATCCGTCTCCTCCAGGGCACCGAGCACATTGCCCGCCCGACCAAGCGCCACTGGCTGACTTGGTTCGGCTGCACAATCGGCACGGGCGGTATTGCCTACATTCTCGCCAGTGCTATTCCGTGAGTACACCCGTCCCCACTCCCCATCCCCTCTTTCCGTCCCCTCTTTCCGTCCCCTCTTTCCGTCCCCTCTTTCCGTCCCTTCTTCTCCCCTCTCCTCTGAACCCGGCTAACACCTCAGCACATTCGACGCCATCGTCGGCTTCATCGGCTCGCTCCTAACCCCGCAAGCGACCATCCTCGCCTTCCCCCTGATCTGGTGGCACGACAACTGGCGCTACCGCCAGCCCGGCGACCGTAGCATTCCCATGATGCTGCTCAACCTGTTCATCTTCATTGCCGGCGTCTTCTTCGTCGTCGGAGGCCTTTATGCCGCCATCACGAATCTCATCAAGTCGTCCTCGGAGCACGGGCCGTGGACTTGCGCTGACAACTCGGGCAGTGTCTAAGCATAGCATAAGAACAGGACACAGGAGCGAGGTTTAGGGATGGGGTAATTTGTACAAGCAGCACAGCACGAGGCATAGCTAGTCCATAGTTCACAGTGGGGAGGCAGTCGACGTTCAATCGTAATGATCATCATGCATGCATTGAGAATGGTTCATGGCTCTGGACTCGAGGGCGGCGTAGTTGCAGACCTTGATGAGACCGGTTCCGGGGCGTTTCCAGAGCATCGTTATCATCTGGGTGCCGCGGCTGGTCTTGGTCTAAAGTCGATCGGCGGAGCTCACGTCAACCACTCCGGTTCCCACATCAGCCACGTTCAGGCAGGATTGTGGCTGACGTGATGCACGAGGATAAAGCCAGCTGATCGCCCCAGCCTCAGCCAGGATACTCGACTGCCCACCTTCCAGAGGCTGAGACAGGGGTGCCCGACGAGGACGTCGTTGCCCGCTATCCGCCCACCGCTCACCTCACCGAGGGTGTCTGATAGCCGACCGATACGATAGATATCGGATCTTCCTCGGCTCCCGTTTTCGTCTTCCAGACAGCCGCGGGATCTGTCGTGTAGATCAACGTGAGCTCGGCCATTTCGAGCGGAGGTGCACGTCAGCCTGTCAGTGCAGAGAGTCTCAGAGGTGAGTCCATCAGTCCACATCTCAGCGTTCTGGCACATACTCTGTCCGAGAGCAACAGGGCGTAGACAGCAACAAGCACTAGCCATGCCACTCTCCCCACCCCCCCTTCCACTTGCCAAGAAAAAGCAAAGCAAAGCAAGTACAGCTATCGTGAGCAAGAGAATAGTACATGATACGCTGATACAAATGACCTCGAAGACAGGCAATGCGTTTCCACACCTCTAGTACGGATACCGGAAGCTCGGAATCTCCTTATCGGTATAGCTAACTGTCAGCTTTCCCCTTTTCCCTCTTCCCCGTTGCAAACTCACTCCTTGAACTCGATATTGTCCTCCTCGACCACGGGCGGCTTCCTATCCCTCCTCGCGTTCCAAATCCTATGCAAAACGTAGATAGCAGCCATAGTAGCAGCATGCACGCACAGCCCCGAAAGAATGGCAATCCTCGCGCTGTGATAAACCGGCGCCTCGGAAGCGCGGAACGTCTGGCCTCCTGCCAAATTACCAGCACCATAGAACAGCTGATAGACGCAATAGAACGTTGCGCGTTTAGTCGCTCCAGAAGTCATGCTCTGGATCCAGGGTATGAAGAGCATCATGCCGATCGGGAACCAGTAGACGAAACACAATCCCACCAGCCTCCCAACGCGTTCGCCAGCCGGAAGGCCCAGCATGACGCCCGCGCCAGCAATCCCGACGAGTATACCGCTCAGCGCGGGCCAGAACCGACTCCGCAGCCTATAAGCTGCATATGTGGCCAGCCACATCCCAAGAATCTCCGAGGCGCCCGTACTAATCCCCACGAGCGAGGTTGTGCGCTTATCGAATCCGAATCCCTGGATTAACACTGCTGAGAAACTCGTCACGCCGCCGTTCGGGATCGAAGTTGCGAAAACACTGAGGGCGGCGAGGTAGATGCGTGGATCTTGGAATGCTTCGCGGACTTGATACCATCTTATGCCCGAGCCGGTCGTGCCCGTCTTGTTGGCGCGGATGCGCTCTAGTGCAATGAGCCGTTCCCGGGGCGTGAGGAACCATGCCCTCGCCGGACTAGCCGGCACGACGAGCAGCACGTACACGCCATACACGAATGTCAGGGGGCCAAGGAGGACGAATATGAACTGCCACTTCCTAAGCGATCCGGGCGGGAGGGCGTACATCCCATAACTTATTATCGAGCCGAAGATCCCACCCCACCCGACCATGCTGTACCATAGCCCCACACGCACGCTCTGCTCGTTGCGCGTGTACCACATTCCCGTCACTGAGCCGCAGATGGGCAGCATGGCACTCTCGGCACAGCCGAGGAGAAAGCGGCATGCTGCCAGCCCGGCAAAGTTGTGGCAGGCAGCCATGCAGCCAAGGCATGTTGACCAGGCTAAGACCGCACAGCCGAAATGGACCTTGATACTGACCCTAACCAGGAGCCAGGCAGCAAAGGGTTGCCAGACGAGGTAGCCGATGTAGAATATTGAGCCGAGCCACGCGAAATCCTGGCCCTTGAGGTTGTTGGCCGTAGAGAAGTCGAACAGGTTCGCGTACGCTATCGCGGTCTTGTCGAGGTATTGGAAGAAGTAGCAGAGCATGAGCGGTGACATGCTGATCTGAGTCAGCATGGCTTCGTTAGAGCCGACATGATACGAGAGAAGTATGTAGTCTAGCAGCAGCTCCGACGATGAGCTGCCACTCCGACACCACTCACATGGCCAGGTCGATCTTCCACAACACGCGCCGCAGCTCTTTCGGATCCACCTTGGCGAGATCGATCCGGTCGCCCTCGAGCAGCGCCAGGTCGGCTGTCACTCCAGCAGCGTGCTCGGGGTGGTACGTCGCGCTATTAGTAGACGAGCCAGAGTAATCCCGCTTCTCGTCGTCGCTGGGCCGGACGACTGGCTGGCAGCACGTTGCCGTTCCCGGGGCGCTTTTCTCGTCCATCTTGTGGGCTGGGCGGGCGCTTGGTTGGGTGCCGCGGTAATGAGGTCGAGATGCAAGGGGAAAAGGAGATGTGACAAGGAGCTAGGACATGCATATTTGTACTGGCATATTGTAGGAGCCGGGAGGGTAGATCGCTAGCGTCTAACGTGAGCATGAGCAGGCGACTGCGGCGGCCGGTCGCGCTAACGTATATCGCCAACTAGCGCGAGATAAGACTCTCATGCAGCAGACGACCTCTGCATGCGACCTCGACCTCGGAGCGATCGCTTGCTCGGTCGCCTGATCGCCCGGTAGTCAAGGCAGCGCTGCGGAGAGAGAAACGTGCGATGAGGTGCTGGGGTGCCTGGGCCGTATCCCGGACTGGGACGTCATTGGTATTGCGGCGGGGGTGAAATGACCGAGGACTACTGATTATCACAACGGCGACGGCGGGGAGGGGGGAGGGGGTTGAGGGGCTCCAGGGGACATTTGCACCGGCCTGGCCTAACGCTCTCCTCCTGCTGTAATGCCCTCGCCGTGCCCTTGTCTGCAAGTGTCGGCAGGAAAGAAGGGGAGCAAAGGGAGATAACGGAGACACCTGCACCGGTCATCGCCGTGTGCAATCGGCCCAATGAGGATGAAACGGGCAATCAACTTTGGCCTAAAAACGAATAATCGCAGTCGCAAGCGGTGGCGTGCGTGGAACTGACCCGTCTGCTCTACTCCCCCTGTCCTCACCGTCTCCCTGCCCTGCTGCGGCTCATGTGACCCCATGTGAGACGCAACAAGGGAGCCGAGCGTTTCGGAGACCCTGGCCCGGCTGGGTACGGGCACGTGTCTAAGCGGCCGTGCATTGGTCAGTCAGGAGTCAGAGGTGAGTCTGTCGTCTGGCATCTGCGCAAGTGGGCAGGCCATGGGTTTGGCTCGTCACAACGAGGCTGGCCTGATCAGAGACCTGGGAGCCGAGCATGAAGAGGCAGAGGCAGAGGCAGACGGAGTGTGGCGTCGATCACTGAACCGCGAGATGGCGTCGGTGCGGTCCGGCCGGTCCGGATGAAACGCGCAAACTCTGTTCAGCTTGACCTCCACTTGGCAGCCGTTCGCGACCACGTCGACGCGCGTCTCGCAGCTGCTGGGTGCTGCGAGGAATCCCACCTTCCAGCGACACCAGTGCGTGCAATTCTGACGATATGGCATCGGTAAGAAGCCCGGAGCGTGCAGTTAGGAAGGGAACGTAAGCCATCTAGTTCTTCAAGAGAAGCGGGGCAGCGGCAGGGCAGGCGACCTTTGGAGGAAAGCCGTTCCGTTTCCTCCAAAGCTATTCTCGCTGCTTAGCTGTCCCTGGTGAGGCTGCGATGTACCCAAGGTGCAGCTTGATGAGCATGCAAGCCTCGATGTCCTGCGCAGCGAGGACGTCTCCGCCCAATCTCCGTCGCCAGGGACTTTGCCCGCTCGCCCCTTCTTCCAACCTAACACTTCCCCGTCCTCCCAGCCGCCGTCGTCTTCCTCAGTCCTACCTCTTTACCATGCACAGAGAGGCAGCAAAAGAGTACATCCAGGGGGAATCGAACCCCCACCGCATCGAATCCTAGTGGCAACGATGCATGATACCATTTCACCATAGATGTCAGGACGCACTTTCCACCTCACCAGCGCGGAGCGCGCCGGCGGTGGAGATCCTTGGAAGGGAGCCCAGAGGTCCCGTTATAAACCCTCACATGCGAAGAGAATTTCTTTCTTTACGCAAACAGCAACGCACGCATGGGCTGTGAGTGCGTGTTCTGGAGACACAAGTTGGATGCAAAAGTGATGGCGATGATATCAAGAGGCCTTGCTGTGCAGGAGAATGTATCAGCGAGATTAACTACAAGAAGTTGATGTTAAAGACAATGCTCCGCCGCATCTCTCTATGGAATGTTCCGCAAGTCGTTGTTCTTCTCCGTCTGTGAGAGGTAGATCTCAGTCTCCACCCTGTACGTCTCATCTCCGACCCGTTCACGATAATCTCTCGCAGCCACGAACCGAGCTGCGAAATCGTGGCGGGTCACACTGAACCCCATAGCTTCCAGCGTGGGAATACTCGCGTCCGACCGGGATTTCACCTCCTCCAGCCTAGTACGAATCGCGGAGAAAGCATCGGAGTCGGTTTCAGCATCTACGACAATCGTGGTTTTAGGTGAGGCCCCGGCAGAATACGACCAAAAGACCCATTGCTCTAAGCCCTGTGGATCCGCATGAGGTTGAATGAGAACAATCTCTTGCAGTCCTTCGAACGGCCGGGCAGTCCGGGATAATGGAGGACGCCCTTCCCACGGCGGCCTGAGGACATGATTAACGATGACGAGCTTCTTCGTTTCGCTGTGGCACAGGGACGCGCGAGTCGGACGGCTCCGTGCTCGCCAAACAGGTGACTGCCAGAAAAAGTAGTATTGTTCATCTGGGCTGCCGAGCCAGACATACGTCTCAGCACGGGGCAGTGCATGTGATGCCTTCGGAAGGTTTCTTCTGTCGGGCTCAAACTTTCCGTGATGACGCAGGCGGACAGTGTGCAGACGAGGGCAGAGGCGTTCGATAGTTTCCGGCGACTCGAGCACCACCCTCGCCGTGAGGACTCTCGCTTCCTTCACAAAGTAGACACTCTCCTCCAGCGTCAGATCGGCGACGTTACGATCTGGAAAGAGCGCCGAGCGTAGCACAAGGCGCTGCTCGCCTTTGCCTTCAGGGCCTCGCGCGCCCGGCCGCGATGACATGAAGGCCGGCTGGCTCAACCGAGCGTTGACGAACTCGACCTGTTTGCTCATGTCGTCCATGTTGACTCCCTTGCCGGAGAGTGTCCAGAAGCGCGGATCCTCGGGCTTGATCGTGCACTCCACTGCTAGGAGATGATAGCCCAGTGCTGTATCTATGCGCGATCGCCAGTCGCTGCAGACCAGCCGGAGCGATACGAAGGGCAGTGGATCGTCGGCATCGGCGATCGCGTAGGCTAGGATTGATTCGACGATGTGCGGGAAGCTCGAGCTTGGTATGCACGTCATGGTGCTGTTTGCATCAGGTGCGGCGAGAATGCAAGGCGAGTCGCAGGCGGCAGTGGTGATGTGAGCAATGGATGGGTGGGATCATCGGACCCGAGGCTCACGTCAGTCTGTTTGTGGATTCACGTCGAACCGCCTCCACCTCTTCCCCGGATCGGCTACGTCCGAAGTCCGGGGTGATCGGGATGTCAATATGAAGAGGTGAGTCTTGATGTGCCCGCCCATGTTCTGGCATGTAAGTCTGCTTTCTCCCAACCATAAACCTTATCACGTCTACACTGGGTCGTCTTGTCTTCGTCTTATAAGCAGCAGCCATGGTCGCGCCTCCTCGAGAAACTACACAATCGACGAAACGCGACAGCGAGAGGAGCATGACGGACGGGGCGACAGTTCTCTCGCGGACGTACGAGGTCCTCCGTGCGCACGGCCTCACGACCATCTTCGGCAACCCGGGCAGCAACGAGCTGCCCTTCCTCGCCCATCTCCCCAATGACTTTCGCTACGTGCTCGGCCTGCAGGAGCAGGTCGTGACTGGCATGGCTGACGGCTTCTCGCGCGCGACAGGTGGGCCAGTGCTGGTCAATCTGCACGCGGCGAGCGGTACGGGCAACGCGATGGGTGCGCTCACGAATGCTGCTATCGCCCACGTCCCGCTCGTGGTCATGGCCGGGCAGCAAGTGCGCCGCACGGTCGGACAAGAGGTCATGCTGGCCAACATGGACGCGACGATGCTCACGAAGCCGCTCGTCAAGTGGGCGGGCGAGCCGCTGGCCGCGGAGGACGTGCCCCGCTCAGTGAGCCAGGCCGTCCTTGAAGCGGTCACACAAAGAGGACCGACGTACCTGAGCGTGCCTTGGGATGACTGGGAGAAGACGGCGCTCGAGTCTGACGCCCTCCTCGCGAACAGGAAGGTGAAGGTTTGCGGTGGGCTCTCGAGTGACGACGAGGCGGAATTGCTCGACCGCATTGGGGATTGGAAGAACCCCGTGCTCGTCCTTGGACCGGACGCGGATGGCGCGCAGAAGCAGAGCACGCAGCTTGCGGAACGCCTCGGTGCTGAGGTATGGATCGCGCCCTCGGCCCCGCGCTGCCCGTATCCTACCACGCATGCGAATTACCGCGGCATCCTGCCCCCCGGCATCGAGAGCATCCGCTCCAGACTCGAGGGACACGACGGCGTACTCGTCCTCGGTGCCCCGATGTTCAGGTACCACCGCTGGGAGCCCGCCGCCTACCTGAACGGCCAGGACGTGGTGCAGATCACGCAGAGCGCGGACGAGGCATCGCGCACACCCTTCGGCGACAGCTACATCGCCGACGTCGGGGCCGCCATTGCTGCGTTGGCGGACAAGCTGCCCGACCGGGGCAAGAAGCTCGACGCACGCCAGATCCCGCCCGCGGCCACGAGCGACAAGGGCATGACGGGCGAGCAGGTGCTCGAGGTCCTTGACAAGCACGTCAGCGACAAGATCACGTACGTCAATGAGGCGACCACGCTCGACTTGGCCGTCCTCTCCCGTATGCGCGTGTCGAGGGAGAACCAATACCACTTCCCCGCTGGCGGAGGGCTCGGCTTCGGCCTCCCGTGCGCGGTTGGGTTGGCACTCGCTAAGCCGGACTGGACGGTCGTCGGAATCATCGGCGACGGCAGCGCAAACTACGCCATCACCGCGCTCTACGCTGCGCGCATGCACAATACGAGGACGATTTTCGTCATTGCCAACAACGGGGTCTATGGCGCGCTGCAGCAGTTCGCGCACGCGCTCCATGCTGAGACCGCTCCAGGCCTCGATATCCCCGGCATCGACTTTGTCTCGCTCGCAAAGGGATACGGCGTGCCTGCCTCGACGGTGTCGACGCCGGAGGAGCTCGACCAGGCGTACACCGACGCGCTGAAGGCGCAGGGTCCGGTCCTCATCGACGCGAGGATCGTGGGAGTTAACTAAGTTGTTAGACAGTGGTCAAGTTTGCGCTGTGAGGGAGTCAGAAGATCCAGTTCCCATTGAATAATGCAGAATGCAGTCTATGTGTTACGTGTACTAGTTCGATCGTGTGATCACTTGTCGTATCGCGTTCCCTTGAGCGCAGCGCGGGGACCGCCAGAGAGGTCGACCTCGTTGAGGTCCACGACCTTTGACTTGCGCCAAATCTTGTCCCAGAGGTACGCGACGAGCACGAGCGGCAGGGTGAGGTACGCGGCGACGAAGTCGGCTGCCTTGAAGCCGTTGATGAACGACGTGAAGCCGTTGAAGAGGATGATGATGCTGAAGAACCAGAAGCAGATCCACGCCATGTACGGCTGGCACCAGCCTCGGAGCGTGAGGTTGCGGCGGTTGATGCCCTGGATCTTGAGGGCCTTGTAGAAGCGCGTGTAGCAGTAGCAGATGGCGACCCAGCAGATGAGATCTCCGAGGGCGGTCAGGTTCGAGAGCCAGATGAACGCCTGGTTGGCGCCATCGCCTCCGCAAGACAGGTACGCGAGGCAGCCGAAACAGAACGCGACGACGACACCGCCGATGGGGATGCCCTGCTTCGACGTGCGCAGGAACCAGCGCGGAATGCCGCCGTGCTTCGCCAGCGCGAGGACGGTGCGCGACACAGCGTACATGTCCTCGTTGGCTGCGGAGAAGGCCGCGGTGATGACGACAGCATTGATGATCTCGGGCAGAACCTTGACCTTGGCCTGCTCGGCGATGATGACGAAGGGCGACGACGCGGCCGTGCCGTCCGAGTCCTCGACACCGCGGAGCAG
Organism: Trichosporon sp. DN520; assembly: GCA_030347605.1. Classification (NCBI taxonomy): domain Eukaryota; kingdom Fungi; phylum Basidiomycota; class Tremellomycetes; order Trichosporonales; family Trichosporonaceae; genus Trichosporon; species Trichosporon sp. DN520. Next base: position 48,068 of record JASJUY010000043.1, on the reverse strand, counting down.
GTCGGGCGAGTGCTGGTCGATGTTGAGGCCGATGATGAGCATCGTTAGCACGTAGATGCCGACAACGCGGTAGAAGACGGCACGAGTGGCGAGGCGGATAGACCGGCGCGGGTTGTGCGCCTCACCAGCGATGACGGCCACAGCCTCAACACCGCCGAAACTGAACGACGCGCGGGTCAGGACAGCCCAGAAACCGAGGAAGCGCGCCTTGCCGACAGGCTTCAGGTCCATGAACGTGTCGTTCCACGGGTTCTCGCGCCAGTAGCGGCCGCCAATGTACTCGCGGTGTCCCGGGATGCCGCCAACGTTGACGATGATGCCGAAGATGACCAGACCGATGAGCGTGAGGACCTTGACCCACGCAAAGAAGAACTCGACCTCGCCGTAGCTGGAAGTGTCAGTGTGTGCGCGTCCAGTAGCCTGCGGGCCGAACCCGAGAACAATACTCACTACTTGACGCCCACGACGTTGAGAAGGAGACAGACAACAAGGCCGACAGTAATGTACGCGCCAATGTGGCGCTCGTCCTTGTCCCAGTACCCGATCAGAATCGCAAACGCAGACAGCTCAGACGCCAGCGCCATGCCAATCATGAGCACGTAGTTGAAGCCGACCATGAAGCCGAACGCGGGCTCGACGAACACACTGCCCCACTCGGTGAAGGCGCCTACGGTGGGCGAGTAGCACGACCTGGGCGTTAGCGCGGGCTGCTCGGCTGCTCGAGGTTGGCAAGTGCAGAGAGAAGGGGCCCTCTGCACGCTCCACTGGTGTCACTCACATCTCTCCAAGACAGTACATCATCATGCCGACAAGAATGCCCATGAGCGTGTACCCGAGCCAGGCGCCGACGGGACCACCGAGCGCGAGAGCGGCACCCGAGTTGAGGAAGAGACCGGTACCGATTGTTCCGGCGATGGCAATCATGGCTAAGGTTAGCAGATACCTCAAGATGTAGATTGTCGGGACGCCCGCGGAGCGCGAAGAACAGCGGCCGGGGAGCGAGCGGGCAGCGGATGGCTGTGTGCTGTCGCTAGCAATACCGACTGTGGCCTGCGAGCTCTCAACGACAAGCAGCGAGCCACAAGCAACTCGACATCGCGAGCTATAGATTGCAAGCCACGAGGTGTGCTGTGTCTTTCCTTCGTTATGCCAGACCCGTCGTCTGGGTATGCCCGCCCCCCCAGCCCCGTCGATCGCTTCGCAATATAATGCTCGAGAATGGCTACTCACAAACAACTCTCGGGCTCTGTAATCCATCAGCGCTCCGCCCTCCACAAAAGTTCATCACAACTCACGAGATGCCTCTTGGTACCATGCTCTCCCTTTTCCGTAAACTCCAAATCCTCAACAACGGCCTCGACGTCTGCGCGTCCCGCCCCATCCTTCTTCTTATCGTCAGAGCTCTTCGAGCTCGATCGGGTCAGCATGGTGGTGAGGTGTGGTTGAGATGCGACTGTGCGAGGATCATCTCGCAATAACTTCATTCAAGGTGGAGGTCCCTCCGCGCGCTCCGCAAGGTGTCCCGCTCCTCCTTGTCTCTGCGTTCATCCCGATAACTCCTACTTTGATTTTGACTTTGGCCTGAGCTCCAAGGCCCAGTAGGGCTGGAAACTCTACTCAACTCCAAGGGTCGGAAGGTCGAAGTGGAGGTAGGAGCCAAACAGGGTGCAGATCCAGGGCCCAGCTCGAAAAATATTTTCTCATGTTCGGCCTGTGAACGGGCTGTGGCTCACGTGAGCCTCACACCTCTGTGCACCTGGGCCCAGCTGGTCTTGGCTCGATGAGTAGATGATTAAATCGGTCAAATCGGCCTTGGCCCAAGTTCGCCCTGGATTCACGCACGGATTGGGAAGAGCCCCGCATAGTATGTACAGGGCGGAGCTTGCCGCCAATCAAGGACTGATAATTTCTCCGACTACCGCTGCCGGGCGTGCCGGTCTCGGCAGGAGTGCAAGTAGTGCGAGTAGACCATCTCGCTGTGCTTGGCTCTACAAGAAGGATGGAATGGCCGAGAGGCTGGAGCATGGGCCGAAGAGGCGAAGATGTCGAGGTGATAGTGCAAGAAAACTGAGGCTGCGATCAGCCGGCGATAAGATAAACAGCCTCGGTGTGTGGTCTGTGCACGCGACTCGGCACGCGACATTAAACAAGCTGATGTCGTTCTTGACTTGGCCACAGCGGCCATGTCTCTCAAGACTGCCATAACTCGTATCTACATACTGCCATCTGTATCTTTATCTAACGAACGTAATCCGGTCTAAGAATCTACGCACCCGCCACACGCCACCACAGCCATTCACCGCTCCAAGAACCCCTCCATCCTCCCGTTCCAGCTTAGAGCTTGGCCCTCGCCGCAATCGGGTTCTTCTTAATCTCCTCCTGCGCAATAACCCTCAGATCCTTGCGCAAGATCTTGCCACTCGGGCTCTTCGGGATCGCATCGACAACAACAACTCCACCACGGAGTTTCTTGTGCTGCGCAACGCGATTAGCGACCCAAGCCGCGACCTCTGTGCCAAACTTGGCCCTTTGGCTCTCCTTCTCGTTCTTATCCTCTGCCGTAATCTTTCCAGGCTTGGCGACGATGTAGGCTCGCGGAAGCTCTGTGGCCTGTTCCTCGACCCAGACGCCTACGACTCCCGCATCGACAACATCGGGGTGGGTGAGCAGCAGAGCCTCGAGTTCGGCCGGAGGCACCTGGAAGCCCTTGTACTTGATCAACTCCTTGACACGGTCGACGATGGTGAACCACCCGTCCTCGTCGCGTACCGCTACGTCGCCTGTCATGAACCATCCTCCCTCTGCCATTGTCTTCTCCGTCGCTTGGGGATTGGCGTGGTAGCCCCTCGTCATGACACTGGGGCCACGGACCCAGAGCTCGCCCCTCTCGCCCCGCGGTGCGTCGACGCCGTCGTTTACGAGGCGCGCTTCATAGGTCGGAATCAACCGGCCACAAGAGCCTTTACGCCCCGCCATCTCCTCTGGCCTGGCGTATGTGATCGTCGGAGAGGTTTCGGTAAGGCCATACCCCTGGCTGACCTGGCAGTGGGTGAACTTCTTCTCGAAAGCTGCTGCGAGCTCAGGAGAGAGCGGGGCAGCACCGCACTGCAGCGTTTTCAGGCTTGTCAGGTCGAAGTTCTTCGTGTTCTGCGAGTGCAGGAGCAGCAGGATGATCGGGGGAACGACGCAGCCATAGCTGATCTTGTACCGCTCGATACCCTTCAGCACGGCGAGCTCGTCAAACTTGGGGAACACGACAACGGGCACGCCAGAGGTCAGCGGCTGCGTGACGAGCGTGGCCAGGCCGAAGATGTGGCTCATGGGCAGTGCGCCGAGAATACTGTCCCGCCCAGGCTTCAAGTCGGGGTACACGGGGTTCACGGCTTGCAGCTGCGAGGTCAGGTTGTAGTGTGACGTCTGGACACCCTTGGGCAGGCCGGTCGTGCCACTGGAGTAGCAGAGCCATGCCGTCTCGCGCGAGGCAGGTCCGTTGAACCGCTCTGGCTCGGCGCGCTCGCCGCGGATCTCCCAGAGGGACTTGTAGGCGACACCGGAGGGCTTGTCCTCCGGAAGACAGAGGAGGAGGATGCGGTCCTCGGACAGGTCCCGCTTGAACTCGGATCGAGCGGACTTGAGAACGGGCAGAAGGGCGGGGTGAATGAAGATTGCCGAAGAGCCCGAGTCGTTGTACTGGTGCGCGAGCTCGCGGGGGCCACTGGCCGTTAGTGATTGCTCTGGGCTAGGTCGTGCGGGGGTGATGCTGGGTCGCGCGCGTCACGGTCGTCACTTTGGCGCCTGACTTTCCAGCATTGTCTGGCTTGGCATTCCTCAATCCATGCTGCCTCCATGCCGCGACAGCAATAGAGTGAGATAGCTCGGGCGCCACAGATGCTAGCTGTAGAGTGATCGCTAACCTCGGACCGGACGGCTGGCTGCCAAGCACGTACCCGCGCCTGCCTTTGACAGCATTCCGGCAGCGAGACAGGACCGCTGAGGTCGATGGAAGCGTGATCCGGATCCATGGATGAGTCAATCGCCATGGATGGACAGCATGGCGCGAGCAGCCGCAATGCCAACTTCCGACCGAACACCAACAGCCCGCTCCATCGCGCCTCTTCTGATGGACCTCAAATGCCTCGGCACCCCCAACTCCTGAGTTCCAAAGCGCCGGTCTCTGCGACCCAGATCAAGCCCATGTACTCACTAAGCAACATTCGCCGGGGACGCAGTAACCCCAGCCGCCTGCAGCGCATACCCGCCCACAACCCAGTCGAGCGAATTAGGCGAGAAGATCATAGCCGTGTCTCCCCTCTTCAGTCCCAGTTTCTTCAATCCAGTCGCAATGCGGAGCGCTGCGTCCTCGATCTCGCCGCGTTTGATGGTACGGCCAGTCATGCCGTCAATGTAAGCGACCAGGTCCGGGTTACGTGCTTCTGCGCTGACGGGAGAACGGTCGGGCCCAGAGGGGAAGAGATATTGGAATACGCTCATTTCGGGGAGCTCGGGGGCGGGGAGGTGGGAGGTGTAGATCGTTTCGGGCATTGTGAGTCTCGGCGGAGCGGTGGTTGTGGGGGATGTGTTAAGGGATGTGTAGAGGGAGTGGAGAGGTCGGGAGCGTCGCTCTGAGCGAAGGTCGGGACTGGTGTAGTTGATGAGAGAGCAGTGCTCAAAGGAAAGTAGTTAGTTGAGTCAATGATCAATTGGGGGAAGAGTCGAGATGACATCGAAAGTCTCATTATATGGAGCACCAGCGCAGCCCAGGCTGTAGTGGACGTGCTTCTCCGGATCGGCTTCTACGCTCGGCCCCTCAACTTGCTTGCCCGACTTTTCATTTGCGGCCTACTATGCCTCCCATCCCTTCATCTCCATCCCCTGTGCGCTCCGCGGCACACTCGGCTCACGGACGCCAAGTCCGTTCGTTCCCCAACATTTTGTTTGACCTGAGCCAGAAAGTTGGAGCCCTCGCTCAACATTTCTCGGAACGACTCCAACCGGTCGATCGGGTCGGATATCAAAAGTACCGGTTCCTGGATACCCGGTATGCCCCTTTGTGTAACCGGGGCCATCTCACGTCAGATCTGGCGAATCAGCCGTGCGTGCATCCCTGGCTGGTCCCCGCTATACACTACCTCGATACAGCTCGACCCCGACAACGGGGCGGTAAGCTGCGAGTCAGCCGCGTCACTGGATCTCGGAGCTGGGGGAGCGGTCTTGATCTGGCTCGCGAAGATGAAGACCGCCGGGCGCGCCAGACGCGCTAGACGCAGCGGTGACAAGTGGTCGATGAGGTGGGGGTGGCGCCCGCCGAATCTGCTGCCCCGCTTTCTTCCTCGCACCCGATTTTGACGGTGACGCAGTCTGCACAGTCTTTCATCTGAAAATGGACTGTAGGATTCGCTTCGAAATATCGACACTTGGGGACGTTTTTTGGACGCGCTGCTGCGTTGGAATCAGTTTTGACCGACGGTGACCAGCTTGGGGAATGCGGCGATCGCCGCTTCTGTCATTGGACGCATTCTGGTCCGCTGGCCGACGACCGCCATGAGTCTCTGGACTCGACTGCCATCCTGCCCATCGTGTACGATATAGGCTCGACCTGCCCTATCAAGGTCCGACCTGCCCTAAGTGACCGACACATGCATGTATCCCGTGTCCTGTCTGTGCGACGTGTACTGCACACCCTACGAAAGAGAAGAGTACAACATTCCGCGCCGCCCCTCCCTTCTGGTCCACTTCGCATCGTCCTCTACGTTCCCTGCTGAAGTTGCGGTAAGACAGCAAGCTCCATCCTGCCTCACTACACGGTGGCTGTAGTATCACTAATACTTGCCGCCACTGCTGTTGTAGTAGCTCATCGCCGAGCCCGTGCTGCTGGGCTGATACGCCGGCGGCGCACCGTACTGCTGTTGGCCGGGGGCGCCGTACTGCTGCTGGTTGGGTGCACCGTATTGCTGCTGCTGGCCGTAGGGCTGCTGTCCCGGCGCTCCGTACTGCTGAGGAGGAGCTCCATAGCCTCCTCCCGGCTGTCCGTACTGCTGCTGGCCATATTGCTGCGGCGGTGCTCCGTACTGCTGCTGCTGGCCGTACTGCTGCTGGCCATACTGCCCCTGAGGCGCGCCGTACGGCTGCTGGCCCGGTGCGCCGTACTGGCCCGGAGGAGCTCCGTAGCCTCCCTGGCCCGGCTGCTGGTATCCCTGCGCGTATGGCCGGTGCGCTCCTGCGGCTCCCTCGTCCTTGCTGTCGTAGCTTGTGTCGATGGGGCCAAGGAGCAGCTTCAGCAGCCACATTTGCGGCGTCACTGTTCGTCAGCTCCGACGGGGTCCTGCTAGCTTACAGTCATTGCCCGTCTTCTGCTTCATCTCGGCGCGCTCGTAGTCGTACGCCATTGTCTGGTCGACAAAACCACCGATGACGGGGTGCTCGTCGAGCGAGGAGAGGAACTGCTGTGCCTGTGCGTCGTTGCCTGCTGTGTCAGCTTATGACTGCCACTGTGTTTCAGCTTCGGTATCCGGTACTCACCGACTTGGGCGAACTGGTACGACACCGCGTCGGGTCCATATGGCGTCTGCATGAGCGCGTTCCTCGCGTTCGTGATAGCCATCTCGAGAGCATTAGCCGGCTCGCCCTGCGGCGCGCCGTCCGTAACGACGACGACGAGGAGGGGCTTTCGCAGCTGTCGCGCCATAGCAGGCCGAACGAGCATGGGCTGGAGGATCTTCTGGTCCAGCGCGGTGCCGAGAGGCGTGACGCCCTGGAACCTCGCTCGGCGGATATACTCCTGCGCGGCCTGTTCCGACTCGAGGTGGTTGCCCTGCTCGTTCGAGTTGAGGAAGCGGATCTCGATCCCGTCGTCGTCGAACAGCGAGCAAGCGCCTGCCACCTTGGCCACGATGGCCGAGACGTCATTGATGCGCTCGCCGTTCTCGGCGTGCATCGAGCTCGAGTCGTCGACGAGGATGACGACGTTGAACAGCGCGATCTGGCACAGGTCGATCGCAACTTGCGGCGGCAGCTTCCACGTCTGAGAAATGATCTGCACCGCTCCCGTGTCGATGATCTGGCGAGCGATCTGGTCCACGTTCATCGGGCCTTGCGGCTGCACGAAGCCTTGCAGCTTCTGGTCATGCACGCACTTCATCAGCAAGGCGCGCACTTGCTCGTAAGGCGGGCCGCCGGGTGGAGGCGCACCGCCGCTGCCGCTGTGACTGCCCATGTACGCGCCTGCTGCCATGCCCGCCGCTGCTCCTGCGGCTCCGTATGCCGCTGCCTGACCGTAGTTGTGCGAAGACTGTTGCGGGGCAGGATACGGCGTGACGAGGGGGTTGGCGGGCGCGGGCTTGCCCTGGATCATCTGGGGCTTGTTGGGCTTCTTCATCTTTTTGATGACGATGGCGGCCACGCCCGCCATCACTGCGAGTCAGTTGGCTGCTCATCTTGGGGAGCGCGACAACTCACGGAGGGCGGAGGCGAGACCCATGGTGGACGGCGGGAGTTGGGTAAGTGCGAGGGCGAGGGCGAGGTGGACAGAGTAAGGGGGTGAGTCGACTGCTTTCCGAGGTGTGTTGTGAGGACGTTCAGATGTTGGGATGTCGAAGTGCAAGTCGAGATAGATGAGTTGTCGACCGTATCTTAAGTGTCGAGCTGGAGCACGGACCTGACGGGTCACAGCGCTAGACCTAGACCAGATCTCGACGCGAGTTGCGTTCCAAGTCAGATGACGGTCACACTCGCCCGCCAGGCACGGCGTCTGATACGGAGCTGATATGACGTTTTCCCTGTGGCCCTGCACCGCACCGCACTCTGCACCGCCTGGATCAATTAGTGATAAGTGGCGGGGCTGACAACACAGCATGCAACTCTTCTAGATGCATGGCGCCGACGTCGATCCTTCCATCTCGATCACGGACACAGCTATTCGATCGACAACCCGCTCCACAATCATTTCGGAAGATCATCTAGATGCAGTGCGTGGAGTACAATCGCGGATGAGAGCTTCTACGTCTTCCGGATCCGCTGTCAACCCAGGCACGGAACGCGTGGGAGTTACATCGCGTCCGGAGCAGCTCCTGAGCTGGGGCTGGCCCCCGACGTGTCGCTTGCACACTTGGTCCAGTCAGCGCGCTGAGCTCTCCACATCCTGTCATCCCAACAACTCACTTGCCCGTCGTAGATCAGCCAGAATTTCGGAAATCAAATATCGCAACACTATATAGTGTTGCGCCCCCGCCTGCTTCCAAGGATTCTCGGACCAGCGCGGTGACGCATTGGTGAACCGGGTAGTGCGTCCTGACATCTATGGTGAAATGGTATCATGCATCGTTGCCACGTAGTTTCGATGCGGTGGGGGTTCGATTCCCCCTGGATGTACTCTTTTGCCGCGCACGAGCGTAGCGAGTGCGTCAACTTTTGCCGGCTGAGGTGGCTGAGATGGGGTGGCCGAAGAAAAAGTTGGCTTCAAGATGAGACGCGCGGGAGCATTTTTGAGCCCTCGAAGGTCATGAAGGGCGTTTGTTTGGTTCCTTGTTTGGTTCCTCCGACTTGCTCTTCGATCGTCGACCAATGTTTCGAGACGAAGTTCGGAGAGAGGTGCACAGCCAGACTGTCTACTGCTGTGTGATATCGCCCTTTTCGAGAGACACTGACTCAACTCAGAATGCAGCTTGCAATGGAGTCAGCGAAACCGCGATAATTTATGGTGCGATGCGGGCGGTAAAAGCGACGGTGGCATAACAAGCAGCTCAGCCGCTAGCGTGAAGCACATTCATCAGCCGGAAATTCTCACTCTCATCGTGACACTCAGTGTCATCAGTGCCATCGCCATCTTCATCGTCTTCGCCACTGCCATCGCCTCAAACACGAAAATGGGTAACTCCTTCCTGACGCAGACGGTATATAATCGCCTGCAAACGTTCGACTGACACAGCCCAGGATCGCGGCGTCCTCGTAGACGTGCTAGTCCGCAAAGACCTAATCAAAGAGCCATCAGAACTTCTCAACAGCCTACGCAACGGCTGCAGGCTGAGCAGTCTGAGTCTCAAGTGCTGCGAAAGTTCTGAGGCCCCCCAAAGCTCTGGAGGCTCTGAAGTAGAACGGTCGGACTCCAATCATCTCCCAATAGAGGCATACACGCCCTGGCCATGGGACTTCACCCGCGCGCACCTCCTCGTCCCCACCCTGGCCGAGGGCCACAAACTCGCAGCGCTGATGAACACGATCCTCAGTGCCCGGGCTATCGTTCTCTGCGACAAGATCGATGATCCGCGCCCTAGCTCTATCATGGTAAAATCGTCGACCAACTCAATGCCGACACCGTCGGAGCTGTACGATGCCGTGGTCGAGGTGGCGGTGCCGAGGGGGTTGTGGGCGTGTGAAAGAGGGAGGCGGAAAGAAAGTGTGAGGCGCATCGGTGCCGAGGACAGCGGGGCGGAGGGACGACATGCGGACGGACAAGAGGAGGATGATAGTGATGAGGTATTGGACGACGGAGCAACCGAGGAAGGCTGGCTGCCCGGATGGGAAGCGGATGGGTGGGGAGCGTTGATGATGTTCGAGGATAGGGCGCAGGCTGAGCGTGTCCTGGCTGCATTTCCCGATTCGATACTTGGTTTTCCTATGTGAGTTTAGCCCTGGGCTGGGAGTTCGGGGGTTTGGGAAGGAAGACTGACTGACGACAGCGAGTGGGAGGAGAATGAGTGGGAGGAGGGGGATAGCGCATTGTCGACCGAAGATGTGAAGGCGGAGGGTACGATCAAGACTGTGCAGGCGGAGGACTCTGCCCGGGAGGAGGTGATTCTGGAGGAGCAGGACGGCGTAGACGAGGCAGGCATGCTGCGTCTGTGGTTCAATCCTATGTGAATACGATATGCCGCTTTGTACGCAATATGACAGTGGTACACCGTGGCGAAACGCCTCTCAGCCGCGACTTCCTGCCCATCCACTCAATCCATTGCGATGCCTAAGACATGGCCCTTTGTTGATCGGCTTCTGATCCTCTTTGCTCCCTGCATGCTTGGAGACGCCAAAGAGGCAGCGACTGCGTCGCATTTCCAGCGGGATGCATCTTCGGGTTAGTCAGACTAGCCCCTCTAGGTGGCAACAGAAGGCTGTGGCAGCTTTAGTCTTTGCCCAAATGCAAGCACTAAATTTGAGAACATCATAACAGCCGCTTGTGTAGTGTACAGTCGGCAAGAAGCGTATGAGGCTATAGTACAACAGAGGAAGCGGCAATCTGCGCAGATCTACACGGTGAGGGGCGGGGGTAGACTGAAGTCGAAGGATCATGGTGGCAGAACGAAGAAATTGCGAAGGACGGTCTGGGCCATATGTTCGAACATCAGATGAGAATACGGCCAGAGTCGTCTATTGTCTCCCCAGATCGCCGACTTGGGGAACGTCTCGTGGCGAATAGTGGCGGCAGCCGGGCAGGCTGGGTCGACGACGATGACTCTAATGTCGTTTCCGCGGTCCAGCATAGTCCATCTCAGGCCGTTGTAGGACAGGTGGAGCTCAGTAGACATTGCTACGGCGGTGCGCGCATCGAACCGAGCGATCTGCAACCGGGCGTACACCTGCCAAGTTAGCGGCGACAATGGGGACTTGTTTCTACGCACCTCAGCATGGCACTTCGGAAAGACATGCGCGGCTTGCTAAGCCGCGCCGGGTCCACCGGGCGTGAATGGCGAACTTGGCGGACGGTTGGCGGCGAGCGTGAGGCGCAGCTGACGCTGGCTCTGTTGGTCGTCCTTCTGCCAGTCCAGCTCCGTACGGATGCTGGCCAGCTCCTCAACGGCAACCATCTGGCCCGCGCCCGACGCTGTCAAGTTCACAAGGGCATCGGCGCTGACTAGGAGCGCTTCGTGATCTTCTCTCAGAGCGCGAATTGTCAGGCCACCGTTCTCGGTGGCTGCGCTCTGAGCCTGGATCACTCGGCGGACCAGGTCGAGGTTGGCTGCCGCCGCCATCTCGAGCTCGTCGAGCCGGGTACGAGCCTGGAACGCGTGATCCAGCAACCCTTGAAATGCCGCCGTGCCAGTCAGCGACGAGCGGTTGAGTTGCCGGAACGGCTCATAGAGCCCCGGCTCTGACAAGTCGACTTCGCCGCAACGCACGTAAACGTGGTTGGACAGGGGGTCGATGTGTATAGCTCGGCCTGTCGCATCCACAATTCTCGGCTTGATGGTGGTGCCCGACACGTAGTGAAAGAAGTCGACTAGGAGATCTCGGAGCTCCTCAGTGTTGAGAGTGCCACAGGGAATGCGCAGAATGCGCAGAATTGGGACTTGGGGCGCGCGTCGCGACGGCTGCTAAGCGTACACGAGCAGCTCCTCATCCTCGCCCCAGAGATCAGCCATGTCGATCGTCTGGTGCGCGATCGCAGCCACAGCATCGCACTCGGGATCAAAGCTGAGAATGAGCACTTGTTCGCCGAGGGGAATCATTGTCCACTGCCATGCGTCGTACGGTATGTGCAATTCCGTGCACATTGCGACGGCAGCTTGGGGCGCGAAACGTGCCTCTTCGAGCAGGTGCCGTGCATACACCTAGTACGTCAGCGGCATTGACTTATAACCTCACTACTCACGTCGGTGTACTGCTTGGGGAAGAGGTGGGCGGCTTGCCACGCGGCATCGGGTCCGTTGGGCATGAAGGGCGAGTTTGCGACTCGCTGAGCGCTCAGCGCTTGCCGCAAGTCGCGCTCCCGTCGTTCGTCGTTCGCCTGCATGTCCATCTCCAACCACAGCGCGTCCAGCTCCTCCGTGGCGACCATGCTACCCTGGGCGGTCACGACCAGGTTCAGGAGATCGCGGGCACTGGCCTGTAGCCCCTGCAGTTCTCGGACCAGTTCATCCCGATCAAGCCGTGCCCGATCCGCGGCGTGAAAGGCTGCGAGTGTCGCAATCGACCTATGGTGCTCGCCCGTTGCCTCCCGGAGCGCACTGACCTGCGCCGCGAGCTCCCGCGAGTACTCGACGAGATCGCGCGTGGCCGTTCGTCCAGCCAGCCCTGGGCGGCGGAGATGTGTGAAGAGATCATAGATCCTCTTGTCTGAGAGATCTACGCCCGGGTAGTGCACATACACATTTATGTCATGCTCCGTGATCGCAGCCGGCCGCCCGCGCCGGTCAACAATCTCGGGCGCGCCTGGGTGTCGCCCGACGAACATGGCGTGTCCGAAGAATGCGAGGAGAAGCTGCTTGAGCTCCTCAGGCGAGAGCAGACCGTGGGGGATGCGTAGGATAGGCGCGGGCCGTGCGTCGAGTGCAGGTCTCTAGCCGTACACCTCGATCTGGCGAGAGGGGGCGGGGGAAGGTGGCGGACGAGAGCGGGGCCAAGGAAGGGAGCCAGGTCGGGCTGAGCATGATGTCTGTTGTGCTGCCAATGAGTGCTTTGGTTAGCTGGTGTGGGCTGATGGGAGGGCGGAGGTCCGTGCTGATTGACTATCGATGGGTTGACTGATTGATTGTTGTTTGGTCGTGAGTTCGTGTTCTGTGTTTGTTTGTGCTTGTGTACGTGCGGCGGGGTGAGTCACCTGAAACGTGAAACACGCGTGGCCCGATTCGGCTGAGAACAGATTCCGTGCCTGGATCTGTCCGTTTGTCCAGCTGTCTGAGACTGTTTGTTGCAGATTACGTGTGTCGTTCATTCATCCAGTCATGGAAAGTATTTCCTATCTCATATCCCTCGCCCACGACTCTATCATTGCTGCAGCGAATCAACAATGAATGAGTACGCCCTCAAGCAGACGGTACGATCATGCCTCTGAGCCAGCTTGCTAACCCGTATAGGACCGTGGAGTCCTCGTCGACCTCCTCGTGCATCAAGTTCTAAGAGACCGACCACGATACCTCCTGGCTTGCTTGCGGTCTACCTGCGGCGTCGGAATTCAATCGATGGAGTACATCAACGGCCCAGACTCGGATGACCTCATAGCCTCGAAGGAGCTGGTGGACTCCGCGCGTTTCCGTCACGCCCAGCTCCGTGTTTCCTCCCTCGATGACGGCAGGAAGCTCGCGGCACTAGCCTCAGTTATCCATCCATGGGGTTTGGTCCCAGGGTACAGAGTTGATTATGACAGTGTTGGATTTCTGGCGCTCTACTCCTCTGGAGCAGCGTCACCTCCTACTCCCTCCGACCTCTATGATGCCATTGCCGAGACGGCGATCCCAATCCAGGTCCTGTTTTATCGCAGGATTGGGCTCCGACCTTCCACGGGCGAAGTTCGCTTGAAAAGTAAACGTGAATATGCCGCTTTTGAGTCATCGGAGCACTACGGGTGGAGTGCCCGATTCACTTTCCCAAGCTCGGACGACGCTCGGCGAGTCAGGAGCGCATACTCGACGTCGATCTTGGGACAGTCCATGTGAGTCCACCTCTGACATGATTCGGCACTGACAGAAGCGTGTGGAGGGGGCATAACATGTATGCCGGCTTGGACGCGAGCTCTGAGATGTCGGAAGGCAACTTGCACCCAGACCAAGGTGCCGAAGGGAAGTTGACTTCACCAATTGAGCTCGCTCCGAGGGGTCATCAGACAGCCTGTAGTCTCAACGCACCATGTCCGAGCCTGACAGAGAAACAGCGGGCAGATCCGGCTTCCGCTGAGCCTCAGAACTTGGTTACGAATGAGCAAAGCAACATAGATGCAACAGAAATGATGCGTCTGTGGTTTAACCCAATGTAACAGCGAGACATGTTGTAGGCTTACTGTAATCCTTAATGCGAGGCAATGGCGCAGTGAGAGCGCCGTGATCATCTTGACTCCCAGTTGTCTTCTGGATCTCAAGCAGGATTTACACGAGCTCAAGATGTGCGAGACAGCGTCAACCTCCTTGGCCAAACGTTGTAGCGCCGGGGCAGGTGAGAGCGCGAGCGCGCATAGCGAGCAGGCAGCCGCGGCACAATCTCCCTTGGGTCGGAACTGCTGGTGCACACAATTTTAGACGCTAACAGCGGTGTTTATCGCGGTTCCATCAAAGTCCAAACGGCTAGCCCTTCTTAGTGCCTTCATCGTTGCATGCCTTCCTCTTCGACCTGATCTCACGCTTCAAGCAGCCGACGCCCACCCTCACCTTCAGCTTCACCCTCATCTTCGCCCTTTTCCATATCGCCTACCCCATAGAGGCGCACGACATGCACAGCATAGCGCTCACGGAGACGGTATCCCCCCAACTCTCTTTAGTGGACTGACTTACAGGACCACGGAGTGCTCGTCGACCTACTCATACACGTCGACGTCCTGGATCGGGATGACAAGCTCCTATCAGAGCTGAACTCAGAATGCGGCGTCGAGATCACCTCGCTTGAGTTTCTCGACGGACCAGCGTCCGTGGAGCTGATACAGTCAACGAACATCGTGTCGCCCGACGAGTTCAAGCATGCGCAGGCCTTAGTATCTACGCTCAAGGAGGGCAGGCGGCTCGTCGCTCTCGCCGAGGCTCTGCACCCCTGGACAGTGCTTGCGGGGTACAACGTTGCCGATCCGTCTTTTGGGTGGATGAAGCTGAGCACCGAGGTCACCGCTGAGCCGACTGTGGGGGAATTGTACGACGTCCTCGCGGGAACGGCTGTACCGATCGGCATACAATTGCACCCTGGCATTGAAAGTGGTCTGACTGCCGAAGCCGACGCGGAAGATGGAGAAGGCGCAGAAGCAGGTGACAGTTATGACGGAGATTTCAGTGGAAAAACCAACGAGGAACGGCGAGATCCACCAAGGGACTACGGATGGGGAGCTACGTTCATCTTTGCGAACGAGGATGATGCTGAGCGCATCAGGGCCGCTTTCCCCTCGCTCTTCGGGTATTCAGTGTGAGTTAACTCCTACACCTGTTGCGCTGACGGAAGCACGTGGGAGAGCTGGACATGGCAGATGATGGATCGGTCTCGAGCTCCCAGAGGTCCGGGGAGGGTTTGCTCGAGGTACAAACAACGAAGGAACAGAGCGAAGCGATGCAGCAGCGCGAGCGTGGACATGCAGATGCAGACGTAGCTGCGTTGGAGGAATTGTTTGTAAAGGAACAGATGAGCGTAGCGGAAGAAAGTTTGATGCGTCTCTGGTTTAGACCCATGTGACGGCAATGTGAGATGGCACCTCCAACGTAGCGATTGTCGTTCGTTGTATCATTTCTATTAGCACTCTGCGTTTAACGAATGACATGGATAACTATGCAAGGAGCCCGGACGAGGAGGGTCCACATGCACGCGCGATCTCCCGTCTTCCTTGCTCCCTCTACGTCCTTTCTCTGGGTCGCAGCTCCTGTCCCTCCCAACGCTGTTCTCAAAGCTGTCGTCCTCCCCAGTACTTCCTCTCTGTCGTCCTTCTCTTCGGCTCTCTCTCTGCACCCCTTACCCCTCTCCTCGCGGAACACACTGGCTCAGAAGGTTCGGTATCGCCTGAAAAGGCAGGTAACCAGGTGTTCTTTGATCAGCTCCACGTGAGGCCAGAACTCGCGATCACTTCCCCAGATCTCTTCGAAGCCGAAGAACTTGCCGTGGATCGAGGTAATCGCGGTGAGCTGAGAGTCGACATTGACCACAGTGACTCCGCCGCTGCTGGGCATCATCGTCCACCTCCAGCCATCAAAGTCCCGATGAATGTCGGTAGCCATGGGTACCGCCGACCTCGGCGAGAAGCGCTCATCCTCGAGCAGTAGTCGCTCGTACGTCTGCAGAGTGAGTTACGCGAGACAGGGTTGACTAATGTCACTTACGTCGACTCGGCTTTTCGGGAAGAGATGGGCTGCTTCCCACCTGCTCGTCCCAGGCGGTGTGAACGGCGAGGTCGTCACTCGACGCTGGGCCAGGGCCTTGCGAAGACGCTCTTGGCTGCGCTCGTCCTGCCGCGCCTTCGCGATTCCCCTGTCGACCTTGTCCAGGCTCTCCGTGGACCAGCAGACGACTTCTCCTTGCGTTCGCAGCCCCAGCAAAACCTTGGCTGACTCCTTGGCTGCTTCGAAGCTTCGACGGATTGCCGAGGTCTGTCGAGGCGTCAAAAGTGGAGCGCCGGCGGCAAATTGTGCAATGTCGCCCATGCGCTGCAGCACCTCTTCATGGCGAGCTGTGGCTTCGCCAACAGCTGCGACGTGATGAGACAGCACACGAGTCGCCCGAACCAGCCGACTCAATACTGGGCGGCTGACAGGCAACTCAGACCACTCAGACCGGCGTGGCACGGTTGCCCATAGGGCGAATGTTTCCGCGGAGCTCAGGCTCACGTCATCGGCGCCGACCCACAGGGTGTGTGTCGATGTCGTCCAGCGGAGGGGGGTACCCTTGCGAGGGGTCGAAGTGAGCTCGAAGGAGGGGTTGCTGAATCAGATTGGAGTGGTATGATTGGAGTAGATAATTCCAAGATGAGGAAAGATATAAGTCAGGCGCGTAGCGTGGTAGGACGCTAGTGCCGGGATCATGCCGGCGATAGCTGGGTGGCACAGATGGACGTGGCACATCAGCAGGAGTCGCCGCCTACGTTGATGCAAGTGTGCCGAAGACCACGAGCAGCATCCTCTCCAAGTCAGGCGGAGGGAGGGAGGAGGTCAGGCGGAAGCTGGAGAATGTGGACAAGTCGTGAATCCAGCGCTGAGTACGTGCGAAGATGCGCGGCTTCCTTCACTACCGCGGAACGAATGAGGCATGATCATAAGGCAACGGTCAGAATACGCCCCTCGCTTAGTCCCAAGTAGCATACATTCTTCGCCCCCGTAGCATGATTCGCATACGCCTTGCATGTCCCGCAGCAAAGCAGTGTAACCTATCACCCATAAGCCGCTCAGTCCAGCCGCTCATCATAGAAGAACTCGACATCATCGCCATACCTCCCCGCATATTTCGTATCAGCCGCCCGCGCGACAGCGCTCCGCGCGTCGGCGACCATCCCAGCAGGACCAGAGACGTACACCCTCGTCCGTCCAGGCGATTTGTCAAGGAACGAGCGCACGACGTTGTCGACATCGCAGCGGCCTGCCTCGTATTTCAGCCCTCCATCAGCCGCCTCGCTAGGGCCGGTAGTCGAGTCGTTGGAAAGGTTGAAGGCTTTCTCGTCGAGTGTCTCGGGCGTCTCGATGTCTGTGCCAGAACTGTCAAGGGCAGTCTCAACAGAGGGCGCACGAGTCGCACTGGGCGTCGACGGTCCGGAGTCTGCGGCTGACTTTGTACCGTGCAGGACCAGTGAGGTGATCAGAGACTCCCGAGTGACGTGCACGCTGATGCTGATACCTGCGCGTCGGAGCGTCTCCATCTCGTTCTCGACCCAGGCCACATCTGTGCGCTGGCGCATACACCAGACGAGGTGCACGTTGCGTCTCTTGTCCTTTCCCTCCTCCTCCGTGCGCTGTCGGTTCTTGCGCCGCTCTTCCACGTCCTCCTTTGCCTCCTCCTCTTCCAACTGATTCTCCCAGAGTTGCTCAGCCGCAGCAAGAAGGACGGGCATGACATAAGCCACCCCAGTGCCCCCAGCGATGCAGAGCACGTTTGTCTCCTTCCCTGCCGTGGTATTCGGTCCATACGGTCCAGTGAGGATCACCTTAGTCTCCTTCGTCTCACGGCCCAACTCGAGCAATCGCTTCGTCTCCCCGCCTCGGGCGCGGATGATGAACGACATCGAGTCGCTAGACCAAGAGACAGGCGTGAAGGGGTGACTTTGCCAAACCCGATCAGGAAACGTGAGGAAATAGTGCTGTCCCGGCTTGACTGGCACTTTGGCGGCGACGTCGAGGCGGACGCAGTCGTCGTAGGTCGTGATATGGGTAGGGAAGGATGTGAACCACCCCGTGCCTCCTCCTCCCTTCGTTCCCTTTCGACCTGTGCGGTGGAGGAACGCAGTCCTCAGCAGCCTCAATGCCCTGTCGATGCCCCAAAGAGCAAGGCTAGGAATCAAAAAGCACTTCAACTGCGCCCAATGCCCCCAGCACGCGCCAACATAGACCATGGCAAGGACGTAATGCGCCTTCCTGAAAACCTCATATCCGGTCATCCTGATTCCCCACGGCGTCGCCAATCCCCACAGAAGCAGCAGGAGACCCATAGCAACGACGCCCCAGATCATGTACTCCTGCCTAATCCACTCTCGACCAACTAGGGGTTGGGGCTGATACAGCCTCATCTCGACTACGCACCATCCGATCGTGTGCAAACTGCTTTGCGCCAGGATGACATGTCCGACCCAGCGGTGGAGGAAGGTGAACTGCTGATATGGCACGCCGGTCGCTACCGAGAGCAGAGACTCGCGAGCGCCGAGGAGGATGCTGAGCGGCGTGAGCGCGAAGGCGAGCGTTCCGAGCCGATTGGCCCAGGGGCCGAGCGACGTGCGCGTGTTGTGGTACCCCGGATGGGCTTTTACTGGCGTGATCCAGGTCGCGTAGGTCATGCCCACGAAGCTGAACACTGTCAGGTATGCCAGCATAGAGAGGACGATTAGGGCTTGGAGGCGGTTTTGGCGGCCGAAGATGAGTCGGAGCGGTTTCTTGGCCCATGCAGGACCAGATGCCGCGGTAGGAAGGAGGTATCGCCGAAAGACGGCTGCGAGAACCCGTCGCCGAGGGCCGCGGGAGGCCGGGAGCAGGTGGTGAAGCAGGGCCCAGGAGATGAAGATGGCAGCAAGGACGAGCCACATGACGCCGACGTAGATCATGCCGAGATCGTGCGAGCCGTACACTACGTCCAGGTAGGCGCAGGATCCTGGGTCGTTCTTGCATGGGACTACGCGGTCGGCGTAGCCCCAGTGTGGCTCTGTGGTTGCGTTGGTGAAGTCTTGGATGTGGACCATTGCGTTCAGTTTCAGCCGAGCCGAGCGAGAGTGAGAGTGAGAGGATCTAAGTCAATCGAATAGGTAGCCGTAATGACGAGACCGTCGCGAGCCGGATAACTCTGGGCAGAGCTCGATGCTTGTGAGGGCTGAATTGGACTGTGTCGTGCAGATCAGCTTCACAGTGCGCGATGCTGGTGGATCCGTCGTTGCTGGTGGGTCCCCTCCAGTCGTTCGAGGATGGGACGCTGAGACGTGTGAGCTGATGTGAGATGAAGGTGCTCAGTCAGTGCCACTATCCGAACATGAGCCTCGGCACCTTCATTATATGCAGCAAGCCCGCTCACTATCATGCATCACCTCTACGGCCATCTCGCCATCTTGCCGGTGTCGGGAGTGGCTGTCCCATCTCTGGAATCAGCCACAAGTTAATGAGCCAGTCAGGATTCGGCCGCAGGGTAAGAAACTGATCGCCGATCACAGCGGCATAAACCGTGGCTGATTTCTGATTCGTGGATGTGATCAGAGTTCATGATTCGAGATATGGTTTCGGGATGCGGAGTGCGTTTCGGATCTGGGGCCGGTTTCGGTTTCGGATCAGTCACATTAGACTTCGCTTGCGACGGAGTCGCCTTGTGCGGAGATGCTCGCACTGGTCATGACCGCATACACAGACTTGTAACTTGGAACTTCTAGTAGTCAGTCTGAGCAAGAAACGTGGACCTCGAAAGACAGCACAGCAAAGCGGTCATCAACTGCCTCGACATGCTTGGCCTCCATGTTCTCCTTCTGACCAGTCTTTTGGGGCAATAACACAGCTTGGTGCCTGCAATCAGCTCCACTGACCGGCGACCACCAGCAGGCCGTCTTGAAGCACAGCATCAATACTGCGGCGTGAAGACAGGCGTGCTTCACACGCATCTACCGCGTCGCACGGGTAGAGATACTTTGTACACCTGAGGTGACACTCCATCGAACTCCACGCTCCATCACAGCCCGAGCTGCCTTGCAGATCAGGCCGCCTTTGGAAGATCACATGATTGTGCGTGCAGTGCGGGTAGTCGTCGGCACGGTCTGCGGTGAGTATCTCGATGGTCGGGTCACAACGGCCTCGCCAATGATCTTGATCTGCTAAGCCTGAACGAAGAGTTTTGAGCATAGGGAAGTCTTCCAGTCTTTGATGATGGATTGAGAGAGGTCAGACATTGAGTTCTCGATAAAACTCCGTATGCTTCTGTGCTCGCATTGCGCGGCTTGGTATGTGGGCGACATCCGCACACTACAAGGCGGTGTAAGCCCGTAAGCCGTCAGAAGTGCTGCGGAAAGATTGTGACCTGCACCCGACCTGCTGCGGGCGTCGTGCCAAGCCAAGTCCAGATCCAGGCTGACCCGGGCTGATGAGGGCGCGGAGGGCGTGCGAATCTGGCGCAGAGTAGATGTGCTATGACCTCCTACCGGGGCGTGGTGTCAATGCGCGGAAAGTCTTGTTTGTGCAGTAAGTTAAGCATAACCAACAGATGTGTGCGTCGTATGCATTGGCCTGAACCCAGCATTGACTCCAAACCCTAGCTTGCTTCTCAAAGCAGGAGACAGACTAAGAGAGCATGTGGTGAGCATGTGCTCTCTCCTGCCAAGAATTGATCCTCCACGGCGATCCCCGTCGGAATGTATTGACGTCACAATGACCGAGCTTCTTTATCTGTGCGCAAGGCAGAGCCGACGTCGGAGGCGGAAGGCCTGGCAATGGCGTTTAGTCTTGGCTTGGAATGACCGCTGGCCGCGATTTCCTTTGTCGCTTACTTTGCATTGCATCGGGATCATGCACTCGTGTGCCCTTGCTTCTTCTTATATCTCACAATCATCTCGACCTCGACTGACACCTCGACTGGTATAGCCTCTTACCGGCACCAACATCGTGACCGACGGCCCCCCCACACCTGCACCAACACCAGCACCAGATACACGGACACACGGATACACGGACACAGCACCTAGACGAACCCAGACTCAGCAAACATGCTGATATCACCCCTCTGGCCATCGAGCCTCCTCCTCACGGCTGCCCTCGCACAAGCACAGACTCCGGCATGCCCCAACAACCTCCGCACGACCTATCCTGCCCCCGTCCCCGCTGACGGCTGGCATGCACGCGTAGTCGCCAATAAGGAGATGAAGCAGCCCCGCTCGATTCTCTTCGACACGGAGGGCGCGCTGCTCGTCCTTGATCAGAATGTCGGGGTGCTCCGTATGACGTTGGAGGACCATGGGGGAAGCTGTGTGGTGGTCAAGAATGTCACGTCGGTGGTGAGAGACGAGAATGTGAGTGCACTGTCCTTGTCGTCTCTCATTGTTCTTAAAGGAGGAGAGCTCATTCGGGCTGCGAAGGGCTGGACCACAGTACTTCGAATTCGGCCCTCAGCAAGTCGCTGAGGGATCTGAGGACTGCTTCCCCTTCTTTGAGAGCTCTAACCTGAGCTCCCTTCGCCAACGCCTCCCTCTATAGCTTACGAAACCTCCTTTGCGATTAGCTAACGCCCAGCTCAACCACGGCCTCCAGCTCTCACCAGACGGCAAGACGCTCTACGTCTCAACCTCAGACGCAGTGTACGCATACCAGTACGACGCGCCCTCGGGCTCGACATTCGGCCAACCACGCACGCTGGTGACAGGAATGGACAACGACATGCACAAGTCTCGCACCCTCTTCCTAACCTCGGCGGGCGACCTTTTAGTCTCCCGAGGGTCCGCCGCAAACGCAGACATACTCGCCCGCGATAAGGCAAGCGGGCACTGCCAAATCCGATCCTTCGACACGAGCCAGCTGACAAACTTCACCTCGGGGAGGGTAGTAGGCTGGGGCCTACGCAACAGTGTCGGCGTAGGCGAGCACCCAAACGGCGGGATATGGAGTGTCGAGAATGGCGTAGATAACTTGCAGCGCCAAGGGCAAGATATCCACAACACGAACCCCGGCGAGGAGTTGAACTATCACGGCACGGTGGGGAACTACACAGGGAACAATTTCGGATATCCCCTCTGTCATACACTGTGGGATACGAATTCGTTCCCCTCCTTAGGCGGACTGAGGACAGGGGACAACTTTGCAGTCGAAGTTGCCGAGGAAGAAAGAGTCGCGGCCATCACGGACGATCAGTGTAATTCCGAGTCTGAGAGAGCGACACTCCCCCTGCCGCCGCACACTGCCCCCCTCGATATCAAGTTTGACGAGAAGGGCGATTACGCGTATATCTCCTTGCACGGGAGTTGGAACTCTGACCCGCCGGTCGGGTACGCGCTCGTGCGCGTGCCGTTCGAAAATGGGAGACCGAAGGCGAGTAGGGACAGTAAGGACGGCTATGAGGAGATTGTGAAGAGCCCCGATTTGAGTAAATGTCCTAGACAGTGCTTCAGACCCGTTGGGCTTGCTTGGGATAAGAAGGGAAGGCTGTTCCTTGCCAGCGATACTACGAAGGAGATCTTTGTTGTGGCTAAGGTTAATGGTACGGAGGGGGAGGGGGATAAGTCTGCTGCTAGGGGAAGGGAGACGGGGTGGTGGAGAGTTGGCGCCGCTGTGGCTGTGGCTGGCGTGGGAGCTTGGCTTGTGTAGGAGCCTAGTCTGTGTAGAGGGAGGAAGAGGAGAGTATAGGGAAAGGGACGTCGGCGAATCTCATCACATGTTCATATCACCTCATCACATGCATCTTGGTACAGTTCTCGATAATGGTTACTGCGACATGCTGTGAAGGCTGCACGTTGACGCCTGAGAGGCGGAACCCCTTTTTGCCACTCTCTGAGTTGAGTATCTCGCTGCAGTGAGCCCGACTAAGGGACTGAAGGCACCTCGAGTGGGCGAGGATGCGATGTGAGGCAAAGCAGCAACTGGACTCTACTGAGGAGTCGGGATAGTGAGACTGACGATCAGCAGTGCAAGTTCGGAGCCGAACCAACTTCACGATATGAGCCTCGATCTCCGTGCCGCGACTTCATGTCTCTAAGATGTATTCATGAATCGTGGTCCCGCGTCGATTCCATCTTGCCTGATGCATACAACAGCTGAAGCCTCATGCATTGCAGTGTCTGGATCCTGAAGCTTACGTGCAGCTGTCTGCGCTGAGCATGCATGCATAGGGTCTGGTGCCGAGGCGCCTGCACCACTGTCCCCACCCCAGCGCCAGGCACGCACTTGGGGTTGTGCACACGTGGCACTGTGGAAGCAGTCTTCGCGGCAACCTGGCTCCGCCCTGGTGGCAATAAGAACTTGCTGGTGCCATAGGAACTGTACACTGTACATCTCATGTCAGGAGTCCAGCATGCCTGCGTCCCGCAACAGACAACTGCCTACAAGGTTCCGCCCCTCCCCTGTTCCACAGACACTGCCACCTAAGGCCGCAAGAAAGAAAAGACACTCGGGCCCTGCGCATCAGTTCACTGGCCCTGCAGAGCATGACGCACATGCTTTGACTGCCGAACTCCAAGCAATACTGATGGAGCCAGTGGGCGGAGAAGGTAATCAGTCACCAGAACATGAGGTTGACAGCAGCAGTCGGACTGCGACGCAGCACTCGAGAGCGGCGGGCACCAACAAGATTCTCACCACCTTTACATCTTCCTGTTCCTCGGCGTCAGCGGGCATCAGAGACCTGTCCTTCAGATGAAGCATGTCCGCCAGCAGCAGCAACAGAGGTCAACTCAACCATTGAGGCCAGTCCATCGCTGGAGGATGTCCCCGTCGCCCGGGTCCCCTTGGCGCAGGGTCTTCCACCCCGGCACCACTTGGGTAGGATGACTGCCATTTGTCCTGCCTGCCGCGCTCTGCATTGGCCTCAGGAAAGGAGCTCATCCCGACCCTCCCACTCTGAGACGTGCTTCAGTAGGTGCTGTGGGTTCGGAACAGTTGACCTCCGCCCTCTTCCACCGCCCCCACAAGTCCTGGTTGACCTGCTCACGAAGATGTCACCTGGTGAGCCATGCTTCAGCCAACATTGGTTCCGCTGACACGCCGCAGAGGCTGTTGAGTTCCGGAAAAACATACGCCACTATAACAATGCACTGTCCTTCACTTCATGTGGGGTCAGGAAGGACCCGATCATGCACCAGCCTGGGCCACCATTGTTCAAGATTCAAGGCGAGCTCTGTCATTACATTGGCTCCTTGCTGCCCGATGACGGCCAGCCTCACCACTTCTTACAGCTCTACATTGCCGACACTGGTGGCGATCCAGTGGATTCACTGATTGGGAGAGCTGTCAGACGCACTCAGCAGATGGATCTCCGGCAAGACACTCTGAGGACACTCATCCAAATGATGACAGCCGAAAGTCCCCTGGCGCAGGTGTTGCAGACAGCTCATGAGCGCCTTCGCGTCACCCCGCACAACTTGCGCATTTCCACTATTGAGCCTCACAACCGGGATCACAGGCGCTACAATCGACCTCGAAGTTCTGATGTTGCAGCTCTCATTCCTGAGGGCAGCTCTGGTGTGGCCCACCAGCGAGACATCGTTATCCAGTTCAAGGGAGGGCAACTGCAGCGTGTCTCGCATCTTCATTCAGCGTACCTGCCCCTTCGCTACGTCCTGGTTCTCCCAAGGATGACGCAAGGATGGAACCCCAGTATGAATCTTGGATCCTTGCACGGATACCTGGACCAGTGTGGTCCACGCCCTGCAGCCACAGAAAGATGTGGGAATGTCTTCGCGTCTCACACTGACACGGCACAGACAGAAACATCACACTCCGACAGTGGCATGCGTTTCATCTTCATCCCCGCCATGGTACTGCGTTCTCACCCTTGCATCACGCGGGCAGGTTGTTCCAAGAATGGGTGGTTGATGCCTATGCCGCTGTTGATCAGCAGCAAGTCAACTACTACAAGGCACATCAGAGTGACCTGCGTGTTGACTCGTATCGGAACATTCGGCACGCAGTGCAGGAAGGCCACACCCTTGCAAACATTGGAGTGCGCACTGTACTACCCTCAAGCCATGTTGGCAGCGCCAAATACATGGCCCAGTCGTATCGTGATTGCATGGCGATCGTACGGTCTTGTGGCAACCCCACGCTCTTCATCACCATGACGACGAACCCGAAGTGGTGTGAGATTCAAGATGAGCTGTATCCTGGCCAACACGCAAGTGACCGGCCGGACCTGGTGGCTCGTGTATTCCGGTTGAAGCTTCGAGCCCTGCTCCATGACTTGACAAAAGATCAAGTCCTCGGTGAAGTTCTTGCTTGGACGTATGTCGTTGAGTACCAGAAACGGGGCCTGCCGCATGCTCATATCCTTCTTATCCTCCACCCCCGACACGTACCTAAGACACCATCTGACATTGACTCCATTGTGTGTGCTGAACTTCCGAATCGCGATGAGCACCCACGTCTTTGGGACACAGTTACCAGCTCCATGCTGCATGGGCCCTGCGGGTCTGTGAAGCCTGGCAATGTGTGCATGGTCAACAACAGATGCAGGTCCAGGTACCCACGACCGTACACATCCGAGTCAAGGTTCAGGGAGGACGGGTACCCGGTGTACAGACGACGACCTGGAGCAGTGGCTGAACGTGACGGGCACATCTTTACCAATGAGTGGGTGGTGCCGTACAACCCTTGGCTGTGCGCCAAATATGACGCCCACATCAATGTTGAGATCGCTTCCAGTATCACGGCAGTCAAGTACCTGTACAAGTACATCTACAAGGGCCATGACCGTGCTGCGTTTGTGGTTCACAGTCAGGAACAATGTGTGGACGAGATACAGGGTGAGCCAGCTCCTCGAGGCAGTGATCACTCACTAATGTTCAGACTATCTTGACAGTCGCTACATCTCCCCAGCTGAGGCGTGCTTCCGCATCTTGGAGTTCAAGATCACTGAGCACCGCCCAGCTGTGACACGCCTTGACCTGCATCTTCCAGGCCAGCAGCGTGTCTTCTACCAGGGGGACGACGACCCTGACGACGTCCTGGTCCATGCTAAGCTGTCGTCTCTGGAGGCGTTCTTCCAGTTCTGCCGACAGAATCCAGCTGCCACTGAAGGGCTGCTGTACCCGGACGCTCCCAGCCGTCTCACTTGGCAGAAAGCCAAAGGGAAGTGGACAAGCAGAGGTGCACGCGCACCTCCTGCAGTGGGGCGTGTCCGCTGGGTGCCTCCAACAGCTGGAGAGGTCAGTCTTCAGCTTGACATTTGCTTACTGATTCACTGACAGCGGCAGGAGCATTACCTTCGCCTCCTCCTCCACCATGTGCCAGCCCCGACTTCCTTCAGCTTCCTGCGCACTGTGCACAATGTCTTGCACAGCACATTCCGCTCTGCGTGTGAGGCGTACGGCCTCCTGCAGGGTGACAACGAGTACGACATCAGTCTTCAAGAGGCAGCTCTGTACCAGAACGCCTACGCGCTGCGGTCACTCTTCATTACGATCATGACCCATTGCCAACCTGCCAACCCTTGTGGTCTACTGAACAGGCATCGGAAGCTGCTTGAAGAGGGTTGTGCCTACCGACTCACTTCTGTGTACAATGTTGCTGAGCCCTGCCCCGAGCAGGTCTGGGACCTTGCCCTCTCTGACTTGCGGACACTTGCCGAGAAACAGGGTAAGTCCATGCAGGAGCTGGGACTGCCTTCGCCGTCTGAGAACTTCATGCTCTCTGGTGCATCCTCAGACCTTGCAGCCGAGCAGGCCTACGACAAAGATGTATTGGCGAGAGTGTACACTGAGGGGATCACCAAGGCGAATGTGGATCAGCGGCATGCTGTGCAGGAGATTCTGCTCTCTGTCAATGAACGACAAGGGCGGATGTTCTTCCTAGACGGACCTGGAGGAACAGGAAAGACATTCGTTGAATCCTTGTGCTTAGCAAGTGTGAGAGCGCAAGGTGGCATCGCAGTGGCTGTAGCCTCCTCTGGTGTGGCTGCGCAGCTGTTGCCAGGCGGACGCACTGCCCATTCCCGATTCAAGATTCCCATTGTCATCACCGAGACCTCAACTTGCAGTGTGCCTGCACAGTCTGGCATGGCACAGCTTTTCCGAGAGACAGTGCTGATCATCTGGGATGAGGCTGTCATGCAGAGTAAGGAGACCTTCTTGGTGGTGGATCGCATGCTCCGTGATGTTCGGAACTGCCCTCACCCATTCGGCGGGGTGACGATGTTATTCGCCGGTGAGAAGCAGACATGTTGCCGGTTGCTGACCACAACAGGCGATCTCCGGCAGTGCCTCCCAGTCATCCCAAACAGCACAAGGGCAGAAACAATCCAGGCGACCATCACGAACCTACCCTGCTGGCCCAAAGTCACGGTCCTGCCATTGACAATCAACATGCGTCTCGGCCTTGACTGCGACGCAGAGACCGTGATGTTTGCCAACTGGCTTCTTGAGATTGGAGAGGGCCGCAGCCCACTCACGAATGGCAAAGTCGGCTTACCAGACAATGTGATACTGGGACCTGGCTCCACGCGGGACGATCTGATCAATTTCATCTACAGCTCTGTCATCAACCTTGATCCGAACAACATGGAGGCATGCTGCGAGATGTTTGGCAATAATGTCATTCTTGCCCCGCACAATGCCTCCGTGGACTCCATCAACACCAGTGTCCTCGCCCTCCTGAACGGACAGACTCACTGCATGAACTCTGCCGACACAGCGGTCACTGAGGACGGCCAACCATCAGAGCTTCCGACAGAGTATCTCAACACTCTTGCGTTCCCGAACTTCCCTCCGCACCGACTTCAACTCAAGATTGGTTGTGCAGTGATCCTTCTGCGCAACCTGGCACCAGGCGACGGATTGTGCAATGGCACACGGCTCATTGTCAAAGACATACAACCAAAAGTGCTGCAGTGTCGAATCATGACAGGGTCACGCAATGGCGATGATGTGCTGATTCCACGAATCAGCTTGATCATGGGCGCAAGTCTCAAACTTCCTTTTGAGGTTCACCGTCTCCAGTTCCCAGTACGCCTGTCATTTGCAATGTCCATCAACAAGGCGCAAGGGCAGTCTCTTCGTCATGTCGGCCTCGATCTATCGCTTCCTGTTTTCTCTCATGGACAGCTGTATGTTGCGCTATCCAGAGCCACACAGCACGACTCCGTGAAAGTGCTGTTGCCAACAGGTGAAACCTGTCACACTGTGAACGTCGTGTACCAAGAAGTGTTTGCCAATCACCGCTCTTGAATCTGCAATGAGCGCAGCCTTATCTCTGTGTGACAAAGGTATATTAGGGGGCTCACGGAGGGTCCTGTGAAGGTCTGTAACAAGCTCAGTCACCATGTCGTCAACCAATAACCCAAGCCCGTCCTTTCCAGGTATCGTCCTGCGTGCCATGGTCGACAATGTCCGGACAGCTTCTGCAGCGGGGAGAGGCAGTTTCAGCAGGATCCTGTCTACCACTGTTGAGTTTGACGGGGACAACAGTGAACACGCAGTGGAGCTTCACTGTTGGATGGCATCGCCGCCTGCCGTAGGGGAGGTCATCAGTGTCACTGGTGGTGCTGCTCACCACGGGGATCCGACAGCCCCACTGAAGGTGTATGTCCACTCCATCGAGCAGTTCGCTTTCGCCAATGTGTCCGGTGTGTCTGTCCACCTTGTTCCCTTCTGCTGACCCTCAGACGCAGACTACGAGTTCAAGGTTCCGAACCTGCATCCCATCAAGGTGTTCGTCACAGGAACTGCTTCCCCGAAGGACCTTGACAATGGCCTTAAGCAGTTCATTGTCTCCGGTGATGTCTGGGGTGTAAGTGTGACTGCGTCAGTAGCGCTGACACAAAGGAGGGTGGCAAGCAGAAGTTCAACTACATCTGCGAGTTTCCCCCCACACCGAGGTGGGCGAAGACTCTTACGCCTGGTGCTGGACAGTTAGCGATTGTCTCTGGCACACTGTGTCGACGTGACGCATCAGGACTGTTCGTCATCCAAGTTGAGTCCTATGTGTATGGGTCTCTCCTCCCTCCCTCTGCAGCAAGCACCCCTGCCAACTCCCCGCAGAAACGTCGTCGTAATGGTGCAGGGACCAGGTCTTCTGTGATGAGCTGTGACGTACCACCCGTGGATCCACTTGTGAAACAAGAGCCCGGGGAGTCTGACAACTCTATCGCCACGCCAACCGATGCTGCTGCCTCACTGAAGCAGAAGCAGATGGTCGACGATGCACTGGACGCACTGGCCCCAGGTGGCAATGTCAGCATGTCTGACTGCACAGCTGATGCCGCTGCCCGTACTCGCCATGGCAAGCAACGTAAGGTGTGATAGGCTAAGGCAGCCAAGTACGTGATGCTGGAATGGACATACCAAT
This sequence comes from Trichosporon sp. DN520, assembly GCA_030347605.1. Taxonomy (NCBI): domain Eukaryota; kingdom Fungi; phylum Basidiomycota; class Tremellomycetes; order Trichosporonales; family Trichosporonaceae; genus Trichosporon; species Trichosporon sp. DN520. Next base: position 19,032 of record JASJUY010000043.1, on the reverse strand, counting down.
GCTAACTGCAAGTCAGTGTGAATGTTCACTGTCCGACGTACTCTTTCAAGTTAACACCAATGGGGGCAAGGACAGCTGGACTGTTCTTCCGACCAAAAAATATATTAAGTGGTATGTGCGGATGCAAAAATTTTCTCTGAGTGGTGATTCCGATGCATTTTCATATCTATCTAATTCCGTCTCTTCCTCTTCTGGGGCCGACTGGCCTCCACATCACTGTACCGCTGAGCCATCAGCTTATCCGTGAACACGCTCAGGGCCAGCCGCTTGGACTTGGCCTCTGGGGTCATGGCTGTGACCCGGTGCAGGATGTGCTTTGACTGGAGGGCTATGGCCTGCCCCGGCCTGACCGGGCACTGGACTCCAAGCTGCGGCAGCTTGAAGTCCCCGGTCTTCTGGCCTGGCTGGTCCCAGCCCCCGGGGGAGATCGGGATTGCGACTGTGTAGCACATGTCGCTCCAGTCACTCCTATCCAGGTGGTAGCTGGGGCTGGAACCCACCCCTATGGCTAGGGTGGTCCCGAGGCCACCCAGCCGGAAGGGGTAGCCTCCCACCTCCTCCACCACCCTGGCTGACAGGGTCTTCAGCTCGTACCTGGACTTGGAGGTCACCCCTCCAGCCCGGCCCACAGCTGCCGAGTCGTACCTTTTCAGCCGGGGGTACACCCGGTCTCTGAGGATCCTGTCCACTGTGGCGAGGAAGCTCAGAGTCGCCTTCTGCTTGGCCAGGTTGCCACCCTGGACTGTGCTGGCTGTGACCCGAGGCTCATTGCCCTGCCTGCACCAGAACCCGAGGTGGAGCTGGTTGTGCTTCTGGCCAGGCCCCAGGTTCTCCTCATCCATTGCCGGGTTGTGCCTGCTGCTGGGTTCCTCCCAGGCCAGGCCCGGGGTCTCCTTCAGGGTTCTGAAGGCTGCCATTATGGCTTCGTGGTCTTGAGGCCTGATGACATCATCCAGGCGTATCACCCAGTATTTGGGTCCTGTCTTGTCGCGCTTGTGGGGGTTCTCTATGAGGAGGTCCCCCCGCTCCGGGAGCTGCCGTACTTTCAGGGCTTGGGTCTCTTTGACCAGGTTTTCTATTGTTTGGTCAGATATGGGGCCGTCCCGGAACCAATTTTGGATCCGGGCTGGGGTGGTTGGTCGAATAGTCGTCATTTGTGGTGTTTGGTGTAGTTGTCGGTGGGGGGGATATCTCAATCACTGCCCCCATGTGCCGGCAACACACGGCCTGGACTAGGACGGAGATCCTATTCCAGCCCGCCTGGTACCGCCACATGGTGGCGATGATTACATAATCAGTAACGTCCCAACCGACAGAAAGCCTGCATCACACACGGTGCTGGTAGGATGACATTGCATGCAAACTATCTAAAACTATATAATAATTATTTTTTTGGTTTTTTTTTTTGGTGACCTTGGCGTCATCCTACCAGGGAAGTCACATGACTAGGTCACATGACTACCCACTGACTCAGTGTCAGTCCCCCCGGGCATTTTTGGAGAGCAAATCTCGGAGAGATTTGAACCCCGGTCCCAAGTGTTGCTGCAACTTAGCAGGCCGGCCATAACCCACTAAGCCACAGGCAACCCCGTGTGTTACTATATTCATCGGTGACTCCCTATAAACAGCTGCCTGCAAATTTGCCTCCGTCCTCGCACTTTTACACTATCATCGCCCGGCATCGCCGGGCGTGGACACTGCTAGTGCTATTATCATCGCCTCGCAGTGCGCTGGCGGCATCGTTCGCAAGATATAAGACCCCATCGATCCCACTCGTGGTTCTGTTCCTCGACACTTGAAAGCTATGCGACACACTAACAAGACAGATCAACCACCAGCATACGATCACGCCACCTCTGAGACCGCCGGAGCGGGCCCAAGCCGTCTGCCACTCGATGACGGACGAACACCGCTAGTAATACCGCCAGGCGTAATGCACGCCATGGCACCTCTGTGAGTCTCCTCTACCTTGCTACCTTACTGCCTCACTGCCTCGCTGTCTTGCTTCCGCACTCCTGACCTCAGAAACGTATCGAGATCAGGCGATATCAGGAAGGACTACGCTGTGCACCTCTCCCCAGACTCCTCAAATCCGGACATCAGCCTCAGCTCAAAGGACGACATCAAGACGACGCTCTACCTCCTCGGCAAAGCTGACCGTCCCGCGCGCATCGAAGTGCAAACAAGCGATGCAGCGATCAAGCTGGCCATAATCCGAGAGCCAGGGATAGTTGTAGACGTACACGCCGAGACTTCTGACGGTGCATTTGGACTCCATTCAAGCGCTGACGACAGACCGCGTGGCAGTGTATCTGCCGCACGGATTCCATGGTCAGATAACGGGCCACACGAAACATGCCTCGGTCAAGCTGTCTCCGGACTTGGTGTCGCGGGCCGTGCTGTTGCCATCGACACAGGTGGGGAAGAATGAAACACGCCAGACGTGGATCGTCTCGCCGAGTGGTGTCGATGTGGCGCAGACTGTTAGGCAGAGCGGGGAGGACAGAGTCTGGGCACAAACCAAGAATGCGAGCGTGAGGTTCTTCCTCGAAGGAGAGAAGAAGGGAACCTCGAAGGAGGATGAGGAGGAAGAGGAGGAAGTTTGGGAGATTGTCGGGAACGTGCTTGGCAATGTGCTCGGATTCTGAGCCTGGAATGGCTCTCGCTCGATGTACGACGGACATGGAGAGGGGATAACACTCGCGAGAGTGCTTTGCCCTCGGCGCTCGACGCTCGCACCCTCCCCGCCGGCGCCGAGGCCGCCCCGCCGCCTCCCTTCTCATCAGTAACATCAGGCCACTTAGCTCAGTTGGTTAGAGCGTATGCTTAACATCTGTTTGTCACGCATAAGGTCGGCGGTTCGACCCCGCCAGAGGTCATTCCTTTTTCTCTGCGCTTCCTCCTTGATCCCTCCTAATGATTGCGACGAGCTGTGCAATTGAAGACAAGTAGCCGTGGGGTGTCTTTGTTGTTGTGGTGAGCTTTGAAGGGTGGAGGATCGGCGTCATCCGACAGAGTGACGTGCCTGACATTCCGATCTGATCTCATCATGGGCCGAGAGATCGAGCAGTAGTACACACGTTCCTTCGTTTCTCGATCCACGTTCTTCCTCTTTCGCCTGCATCTCTTCAACAGTTCATTAACACCCTGTTTCGCCTCCCCGCCGCCCTGAAACGCAGCAAAGCGGAGCGATATGGCCCAGGATGGCTAGTGCGAAATCACTAGACGAGGAGCGGCTGCTCGGCACGTCGCCTCGATTGTCTCCCGATCTCCTTCCTGTCCATTCGGCAGCTCATAAAGTCTCATCGACCTCGTCGCGGCGAAGATGGATCCGCATCGTCCTCTTCGCCGCTATGCTCGCGCTCATCACGTACTGCGCACTGCTCACGAACGTCGTACCGGCGTTTGCGGCGCCCTGGTCATCGCCCGGCAAGAATAAGGATGCCCTCAACCCATACCCTGACGGACGGCGGTTGACCACCACGAGCAGCGGCAAGTTCAAGATTGTCCTGTTCTCCGACTTGCACTATGGAGAGAGGGATACGAATAATACCTGGGCTGCTTGGGCTGATGAGGCTGTGAGTGTTTTCTCCTTTAACCCAGTCCTCCTCTGCCTGCAAATCCAGACGCTGTCCCCGTTCCTTCGAGCGCTCTTCCGCGGCGCCCTACCAATCAATAGCTAAGGCGATCTTGAGGTAAGCTGACAGCAGGACGCCAAGAGCACCGACGTAATGCGCAAAGCGCTTTCCGACGAGTCGCCCAACTTTGTCGTCTTCGGCGGGGACCAAGTCACAGGCGAGAACACATTCTACAACGTGACGGGACACCTGGACCATCTCCTTCAGCCCGTGTTGGAGAGCAAGCTCCCCTTTGCGTCCGTGTATGGGAACCACGACGAGAGCTACAACATCTCTCACACGCTGAGCTGGCTGCATGAGCAGGACATTGCGCCAGGGCAGAGCTGGACACAGCGCGTGGTCGAGAGTGCCGAGGATCCGAAGGGGCAGTTCAACTACTTCATCCCGCTGTGGGCCGACTCTCCACCCAAAGGACAAGGACAAGGACAAGGACAGGGACAGGGAGGGGGAAACAAGCCGGCAGCTCTGCTGTGGTTCTTTGACTCGAGGAGCAGTGTCCACAACTCGGCCCAGTTCGGCGTCGATGACGAGCCGTGGATGAGCCAGGATTGGGTCGACCCGCAATCTGCCACTTGGGTCAACAATACGGCAGACGCTATGCGCAAGGCATGGGGGACGGTCCCCCCGTCGCTCGTGTTCGTGCACATTCCTCCTGTGGCTGCGGGGACGATTGAGGAGAACGTACAGGAGCGACCTGACGACTACCCGGGGATCAACTTTGACACAGATCCTGGAACGCAGGACGGCAAGGCGTGAGTCTACCCTCCGACCTGTTCTGCTATGCAGATCAGTAGCTTAGCTGACCCCAGCGACTGGTGGCACAAAGTCAACCCCAGCCATCCCTGGTGGGCCGCCGTCACGGGAACTCTCGGCGCGAACGATGGCCTCCTAGCCGTAGTCTCAGGCCACGACCACGGCAACGACTGGTGCGGCCGCGCCGACTCTGTCGGCCCGTTCAGCTTCTGCTTCGCCCGCCACACCGGATACGGAGGGTACGGGAACTGGGCGAGGGGATCGCGTGTCTTCGAGTTCACGACGAAGGACGGCGCGCTCGATGGACTGCGCACGTGGGTCAGGATGGAGGATCACACGGCCGCAAATACGACCACGCTCGCCGAGGGCGGGAGGGCTGTGCTCCGAAACTCGAGGGATGCGCCGTAGCCGTCATGATAGTCTGAGGTTGGTGTCCGGCGCCAAGCTGTAGTCTGGAGACTGTAGATCTCGGAGATCAGAGGTCAAAGGCACGCGGCCAGGGCCATATGCATGATTCTGGACCAGCAAAGTCTTGGCACGCACGTCGGCGGCGCTGTGCGCTTTGCCTAACTGGTTGTCGGATGTTGGATATCAGCTCGCGCACCTCAGTCCACCACTCGAGGGCCGGGGAACGAACGGCTAGATCGTCGAAGTTACGTAACGTTTTTGCATCCAGCGATCTTCCCTGAACGACGGCTCCAACAAACACGTCTTCGGATCGAGCGCTGTGCTGTTGAGATTTGGACGTCACTAACTCCGCTCCCTCTGCTTCACAGCCAGCCACTGTCACAACAAATGGCAAGCACCACGAGCGTCAAATAACCTTTCGACTCCGGCTCAGGTACATCCAAGCCGCCGGCCGCGCCGCCTCGTCGCGCCAGGGGCGGAAACGAGCCCGAGATCTGCCTGTCAAAGCCCATGTCGTCATCAGACAAAGCGTGGGGCCGCTTTCGGCAGACTTTGGAGGGTACGAAGGGGGCTGGTACCTATCGTCTGAGCGGATGAGATCTTGGCATCAAGGAAATGCAGCCAGTACCATGCAAAAACATCATGGCCGCTCGGACTCTAGGACCACTGCACCACTGAGGCTGAAGCCGGGTGATATCCAACACGGACAGTCAAGAAGCCGTTGATCACATCGCCGCCGCACCGACGCCCCTATCGTCTCTCATCCCTCATCTCTCATCTCGCTTTCGCTCTCGACAGCGACAATACATCCTTTCGTTTCGACGTTTCACCCCCGCCGAGCACACATCGACCCGTTACGTTCCCTTCGCTCTTTGCTTCGCTTTGCCTCGCAACGCGCTTGGACCTGATCACCTCCTTTTCTTTCATTCGTCAGCTTCTCGTTGCCGCCGCCCCGGTTGGCCTATTGTTCCGCTTTGCGCAGCGCTTGATCCGGTCAATCTCTGAGCTCTGGATTGTTCTTTTATAAGGCAGCTCGCTAGCCCATCAGTTCGCTTCGCTCACCGCTCACCGCTCGCTGCGCTCACCGCTCGCTGCGCTCACTCGCTCGCTACGCTCGCGCCCCGCCTCACAAGATGGACTACAGAGGCCCCTACAACCCCAAGAACCCGCCCCCCGACGGCGAGGCCGGCATCAGTATCTACCTCTACCGGCCTTGGCTGGGTGGCGCGATCGCCGGCGTCGTGACGTTTGGTATCGCCATGCTGATCCAACTGTGGTACGCTAGGAAGCGTGGTACACGGTGGATCCATGGTCTGCTCGCTTTTGGATGTGTGAGTATGATGGAGCGTGGAGCTGTCGGGATTGCCGTGCGGAGTTTCCGGAATGGCCATGACATGAACAGCAAGCAGCGCGCTGCTTGTTGCGTGACTGAGATTGTCTGCCATGGCTACGGGCTCTTTAGTTGAACAAGGCAGAGCTATTCCCGTCCTCACTCTCAGCTCAGCGGTGTCGAACGTTAGCTGACATATAGCTCATGGAAGTCGGCGGATATGCCGCCCGTATCAAGGGCCATGAGAACATGTTTATCGTATCTGTATTTGTGGCGCAGTACTTCCTCATTGTTGTTGTGAGTAGACCATTGGCGTGCTTCTCACTTTGGCGATCAGCGGCAACCCTTGCGCTCGTTGCAAGGCCTGCTTCTGATTGTCGAGGGGGGCAGTTGCTAGCTTTCAATGACCTGTCGAGCTAACGCCCAGGCGCCAATCCCAATCGCAGCGGCAATCTACCTCGTCCTATCCTATGTCGCGCAGCGCTTCCCTCACGGCCGCAAGCTGCTCTGGATGCCCCCGCGCCTCGTCGTTGGTGGTAAGTCTTCACTTGGAGGGAGGGGAGGCGGGAGATGATGCGCATATGTTATACATATGTTGGGGTGGGTTAGTGAGCCCCACTCTCTCTATCGGGGCTCACGTATGGCCCAAACTTTGCTCAAGAGACTGATCCCACCTCCCTTCTTATATCTCTCCTGCGCTCGTGGCATACCACTTCGAGCTGGGTAGCGTCCTTTACTCAAGCTGACACCCAGCCTTCGTAATCATGGACATTGTAACAATCGCGATCCAAGTAACCGGCGCGGCGTTGGTAGGCGTAGTGCAGACCAAGAAGGCGCGCAACGAAGAACCGCCCGTGACGACCGAGACGGCGAACAACATCCTGTTAGCCGGTCTAGCAGTCCAGACTGCCTTCTTCACCCTCTTCCTGACGCTCCTCCTAACGGCCATCTTCCGGCTCCGGCACATCTCAACGCAATACGGTCTGCGCCGTAACGCGCTCATGGCGCTACTCGTCAACCTCGCCGCGGCAGTCTTGGTCCTCCTGAGGACGGTGTACCGCCTCGCGGTCGAGTGTCAGGGCTATTTCGGATCGGCGAACTCGAACCAGATCCTCTTCACTTGCCTCGAGTACCTGCCCGTCATTCTCGCCATGGCTGTGTTCTGCGCGTTCCCGATTTATAAGTTCTTGCCGTCCAAGGAACAGCGCCGCGCTCTTGAGACGGATACGGACCCCGCCGAACTGCACCTCGTCAATGGCGAGGTGAGGGATACTTATTCTGCTCAGCTTGAAAGGAGGAGGAGTAAGGAGGAGGGAAGGCCTTATGTTTACTAGAGATAGACAATTGGCTGGGGCAAAGGTATGAGGCGCCAGGCAAGCCGAGATGGCGCTTGTTGTTTTCTTGATAGATATACCGTTTTCTCTTAGAGTAGATGTCACGCGCATAGATCTAGCCTCGCCTGGGTTTGCGAGTATACTGAACACAGGTCCGATTCACATCTCGGTCATCTACAAGCCGCCTAGTCGTATCTACAAGCGTTGTTTTCGTTACTCACTACTCACATCTCACATTTCACAGCTCACTTACTTTACACAAACACATCTAGGTGCCTCCTACGCATATCTACGATCACAGGCGTCACTTACACACACGAGCGCCCGGAATCCAGCCCAGGCATCAACTTCCACCAATCTACATAACAGCACACCGACTCCCCTCGCCCTCCTCCTCATCCTCAAGATAAACAGTAACCTTCCCATTAGCTGTCCGCGCATCAGCCCGGTCCGGCCCCGCCTTGCCGTCCTCCATCCTCCCACCCTGTCGCCCCTCCCTCGCACCATCACGCCTCAACCTCTCATCCTCAATCTCATGCTCCTCGGACACGAGCCGACACGAGCGGAGCAACTCGTCAATCTGAGCCCGGTCGCGGGCCTGTGCCGCATCTCTAGCCTCGCGGGCCAAACGGTGCTCGTCCTCGGTATCGGCCTGGTTCTGGGGATCGGTCGCTATGGCCAGCGCGAGGGATTTCTTGTCTCCCCCAGGGGCGACGAGGGAGGCGTAAGCTGAGCTAGGGGAGGTGGAGGACTTGGGACTGCCCGTGCTGGCGGGGCTCTTCTCATCCACGGTTCCTCCTCCGCCTGTGCCGGCGCTGGCTCCATTCCCACCTGCCGTGCCACCATCACTTCCCGTGTCGCCTCCACTGGCAGAACGAACACCTCCGCCTCCGCCCCCGCCTCCGCTGCCGGCTCCAGAACCGCGCCTGCCTCCGTCGGCGTCCTTAGGCACCTTGACCCGCCAAGCCTGCCCCAGTCCAGGATACGGCACGATAACCGCGAACTCCATAGCCCTGCGGCTCAGCTTCACGACCCCATTCCCCGAGTGCGCAGTAACAATACCGTCAAACCCCCTCGGCAACCACAAGTAAACCGCTCCATTCTTCGTCTCTGCGTTGATGTTGACTACCCCTTCGCGCTGCGTGTGCAGACGCACGGCGCCGTTCTTCGTGTAAGCTGAGATGTGCGCGGGACGCTTGCCGTACAGCGTTAGACGGGCGCGGATCTCCCCGTTGGACGTGGTTAGGTCTACGTCGGGGACTTGCGGCTCGGCGGCACAGGGGGGCGGGGGGCAGAGTGTTATGCTGTAGCTGCCTTTGATGGAGCCGTTGGAGCGGCGGAGACAGCTGGGCGTTAGCTTTGCGGTCTGCGAAAAGCTCCGAGCGCTGATGGAGAGAGGAGGGGGGCCATTATTTGGCTTTGAGGAGACACAAGATAGGAGTGGCGAGGGGTCAGATACGGGTGGCGATGCGTTGCCCGCCTTGAAGGCCGAGGAACGAACGATGCAAGGAGAAGATCGGGGAAGGAAGTGATCGGTTGACTCACAGAGGCGCATCAGCCCGCTGGACGGGTTCCGACGACTTGTCCTTCTCCTTCTCGTCGGCAGCAGCACGTTCATGGGCCCTCTCATGCTCGCTCTGCTGGTTGCTCTCAGTCCGCTCGGTCCGCTCAGTCCGCTCGCTGGGAGAGCTGGCGCTAGGCGTATACTCTGGCGGAGCGTCCTGTAGCGCATCCTCGAGTGCGGCGTGGTTGGTGGCCGTCATGATGCTCTAGTCCTTCTTTGTGATTGTTTCGGTCGATGTTATTCCGTTGAATCGCGAATCTGTTGTGCCGCTGTGAACGGGGTGGCTGCTCTTGTGAGGAGTCAAATGTACCGCGCTGAAGAAAGCTGCTGTGATCAGGTTGGACGGTGAGAATCAATAGTGCGTGAGAGAAGCATACCGATGCACAAGGAGGCTTAAGTACGTTGCCCGCATTGCCGTATTGTGCGTGCTTGTGTGTCATGTTCGTTCGGAGCCGACGCGTGCCCGCTCGTAGATCGCTTCGCGGCAACAACGCGTAGGCGTCAGCGGCATGAGCACTGGAATGTTGGACCTGTTGACAATTTCATGGCGTGGCGTCGGCTGTGCTGCCTACTTTGAAACGATACGGCTATTCGCGATGTCATATGGAAGGAGGCGATTGCGTCACGGTTCGAGGGCGGTGTCGGAGAGAAGCATTGGGTACGCGACTGATTTTGCTTATCGATGGGAAGGAAGCGATAGTACTAAGGCCAGGTGCACCTTTCTCGGATGTAGCCTCGACCAGCCGGCTCCGCGCTTATGAGCTCTGGTATCGTGTGCTGCGAGAATACTCCATACTCCGGCGCGTGCGTGCGCGTTGCACAGAGTGTCGAGCCGTGCGGAGCGCGGCAGTCGCCGCGTCACGGCTTCGGACACCTTCCCTCCGATCTGCGCACAGGCCTGCAGCTGCGTCAGCACAATAACCACGGCTGACGATGCGCACTGGACACGATCTCTGCAGCAATGGCTGCTCGACGCCCGGCGCTTGACGTAGAAGTGGTGGCACGTGCGTAGAACATACTCTGCGCCGTGCTCACATACACCCTCCATCTTCCACGGCTTCACCCTCCATCGTCGTTCCTCTCTCATCCTCGACTGATCAGATCCTTGCCTATGCTCAGTGGAAGCGCTTAGCCATGAGAGCATGAGAGCAAGACGAGATCCCATCTAGCGCTCCGCATACCCGCGCGTTGTCCGGCCATTTGCGACTCCTGTCGCCCTCCGCGCTCTCGGGCCGCGCTGCCGCACCGCCCTCAAGTCGAATCATCCTCACATCTATGGTGAAATGGTATCATGCATCGTTGCCATGCGGATTCGATGCGGTGGGGGTTCGATTCCCCCTGGATGTATCCTTTTGGTGTCCTTCTCTGCGCTGTTGAGGCTGCGTGGGTGTTTTTGCGATACGGGCTGATCAGGAGCCTCGTGTCTGCGGAAGGGTGACGGGGAGACAGGACCATGTGGTTGGGTGAGACGGTGGTTGCCCTGCCGGCCCTGGCTCTTGTCGGACTTGGACGTGCGGATCTTGATGCACCACCCAGAATCGACCAAGAGCGGCGCTGACGTTGAGGCAGCATGCGGCGCTCTACGGCGACGAGCAGAGAGCGTTGTGGTGTGAAGGTGGTCAATTTCTGCCACCACTACATTCTATCGAGGCACGGTCGATCTCACCTCCACCGAGGTCAGTCAAATGAGCCGCGCTCTCACTTCCGATGCCCTGGACCTTTCCGCAACCACAGTCCAAGCATTCTCCTTCGACGACGGAGCATCAGAGACCCAAAAAGATGACCTCTGGCGGGTTCGAACCGTCGACCTCTCGCGTCTCCATGTGAAGCGAACGCTCTAACCAACTGAGCTAAGTGGCCTGATCTTGCTTCTGATTGCCAGCGCGCTGGCGCCGCCACGGCCGGGCTGGCGGTGGCGCTGGTGTTTGTGATGGCGCGCGGCCAGCTGCGGCATTGGTCATGAGCTGTGATTCTTCTCACCGTTTCCTACTTCCTCTTCTTCACTAACGAGGTGAGGGTGTGAAGGTTCATCCTGGGAGAGAACTGCAAGAGCCAACGTAGATGGTACGGAAGTCGAGCGAATCGCTGCGCAGGCACGAGATCTCGTACACCCATTCACTGGTGGCGAAAACAAGGCAAGGCCGACGTATCGTATCGTTCGTTCCACCGCTGGGCTGACGTTTGCTCGCAACAACAACGTGCCGACGTATCTGCACGTCATAGTACGGACCAGCTTCGCTTCCATACCCGGCTCTTTCTCCAGCTTCTGCAGCTAACACTCCGCGCCCAGTCCAATCTCAGGCTCGAGGAAAACTCTTGGCGCAGCGCCGACCACACAGAACACTCAACGCCCAGTTCCCACAGCCACAGAAGTCGAGCGACGATGTGTGAGGCGCGGATGCGGATCTGAAGACACGCCCTTCTGGCCGTTTGACGAGAGACGTTGTGTGCGACTGAATGATTCAGCTGGATGCCGGCGGAACATGCCCTGGTGGGTAGATGCTCGATGCTGGCTCCTACGTCGCTTGCTCGCTTGCTGCGAGGGGGTACATATCTGCAGCCACACGCATCACTCGCCGCTGCTTCACCCATCCTTCAACTCACAACTCACCCACAAGTCACCATGACTAACGAGAATCCCACTGCAGAGTCGCACGAGCCAGCGGCTGCCCCCCTCTCTCCGACGGTGTCGCCTACGCAGAGCCCTAACGACAGCGGCTCACCTCGCCTCACTCGTCCGAGCCTGCAGCGCAACGGCCATGTTGACAGCAACCGGGGTAGCCAGCGGAGCGTCCCCCGCTCTGGATCTGGCTCGCCGGGATCCAGCGTCTCCGAGTCTCCCACGCCGACGCACTACGTGACCTCGATGGGCTCGCGCACCAGTGCCCCGCCCGGCACGACCATCACTCCGGCCCCTCTGTAAGTGTGCTCCAGGTTGCACACAGATGGCTGCCAGGAGAGAACTAGCGAAGCTAACCTTCAGCTCCGTGATTCGCAAGCACAGCGCCATCCGGGGCTGCTACGGCGTCTCGCTCGAGACGCCCGACGCGCAGCGCGACAGCGACCTGCCCGACGTCCGCCTCGAGACGCGCGACTCGCCAATCGACGCAACGCTGTACCTGCACGGTGTGCGCGGCGTGCCGGCGAACGAGGCGACGAGGCGCGCTCGGATCGACGTGCGTACGGCGAGCACTGTGCGCCTCCGCGTCCAGCGCGACGAGGGCGTCAGTGTCGACGCCATCGTCGCGACGACCAAGAGTGAGTCTCTCGCCCCAATGCCCTATGTGTATAGCGAGTGTCCCGTCCGCTCCGTAGAGGCGCACTCCCTCGTCTCGGGGCGTCACTGTGAGACGGCCGCCGGGCGAGCGCATTTGCGCCCTTTCCATACGCAGAGACTGACTCCTTACAGGCCGGATCTACCTCTGGCTACCGAACGACTTTGACGGCCTTCTCACCGTGCACTGCAAGAAGGCCATCCTCTCGCCCTGCCTCAAGGAGAAGGCGCTCGAGCGCGAAACGCCAGGCGAGACCAGCCATACGTGGTACATCTGCCTCAAGAAGGATACGAGCGACCCGGCCCTCTACCGCACTGCGAGCAATTCGATTCCGGCAGAAGCCGGCGGGAATGTCTGGGACGAGAGACGCCCGAGTACCGGTACGGCTAGCGATGCTATTCCGGCACCGGCGCACGCAAGGCTGCCCGGCCCCGATCGCGTGTTCGCGCACGCTCACTCTACCGTGCGTATCTATGCGCACATTGACGAGGAGGAGGGAAGCAAGTGCCTCATTCTGTGATCTCCAGTGCCTGCGTACTTTGTCCAGTTGTGTCTATTCGTCTGTGTTTATAATACCATGCACATTGAGTTCGTCAGTCGCGAATTGAGCGGGGAAATTGGACGACCTTCGCCACGAGCAAGCGTCCTACACTCTCAACCATCCCACAACGATTCACAGGTCATCCTTTCAGCTTCCCAACCAACATCACGCATGCATAGCAGGCTGTCAGGAGGCCAAAAACATGACCTCTGGCGGGGTCGAACCGCCGACCTTATGCGTGACACACAGGTGTTAAGCATACGCTCTAACCAACTGAGCTAAGTGGCCGAAGATGAGTTCACAAAGGCGCAGCAGGCGGCGCAGCCTCGGCGCCGGGGGCGTGGGTGCGAGGGCGCAGGTGTGCACGGGCATAGTCCGACAGGGAAGACTGTGCACGCTTGGCTGTGGTGAGTGCTCTAGAGCGGTCGAGACGTCAGCGACTTAAGGACGAGTGACGGAGGTGGCGTTCTCGAACTCGTACATCTGTCGCAACATCGACTTTTATGACTACTGACCCCGCACACAGCACTATCTTACACACTTCCCTCCTTCACGAAAAGGTCGTCAAAGTTGTCCTTACCCGCCTGCTCAGCGGCCGATCGCTCCGCATGCTGCGCTTCAAGCTGCTTGCGCACGATCCCGTGCGCTTTTCTGGGCGGCAGCGTGAAGAGCTGATCCATGCCCTCGAGCGGGATGCCCGACGTCTCTGGGATCACGAGCCACACAATGGGGATCGAGCACACCATCAAAGACGCAAAGAAGAGGTACACGCCGTACCCCATCGCGGCGAACATCTGTGGCGTGAAGCGCGAGATGAGGAACGCGAAGAGCCAGTTACTCGCCGCGATGAACGCCTGTGTCGCGGCGCGGATAAAAGTTGGCATGACCTCGGCGCCGAAGACCCACGGCGTGCCGTTCCAGGTTGGGCCGTAGCAGAGCGTCCAGGCGTAGAGGGCGAAGATGGCCGAGATGCCGCCAGAGCTCAGCTTGTCCGATGGGTGCTCCTCGGGCTTCGCGATCGCAATGTAGATTGCGATCCAGTACATGAAGAACGCACCGCCGGCTGATCCGCCGATGAGAAGGGGCTTGCGGCCGACGTGGTCGACTAGCCAGAGTAGCCAGACTAAAGCAGCGGCGAACTTTACCAGACCGAAGATGCCCGTCGTAAGCAGACCGGTGTTCGTGCCCGTCACGCCGATGGTCTTGAAGATGGTCGGGGCGTCTGCGATGTCAGCTGATGCCGTCCTACACGATGTTCGGAACGAGAAGGTAACAAGCGATCATGGTGACCGGTAGTGCGACGACCTCGCTTGCGGCAAGGTAGGAGCGTTCCAAAACCTTCGAAGTGATCGACGCCTATGCAATGCAGCCCACTGCTCAGGGTGTCGACCGCCTCGCTTGACCCCTCGTGGGTACTCACAGTAGTTGATGGCGTTGATACCCGTGCCATTCTGCATCGCAAACAGCATGACGGAGAGGCAGAGGCGGTACATGTACTTCTTGCTCGTGAAGAGCGTCTTCATCGGTCCAGTGATGCCGGGACCAGCATGCGCCTCGTCGGAACGGATGGCGGCCTCAATCTCAGCGAGCTCCTCGACAACGTAGGGATGATCGGCCGGGAGGTTGCGGAGCCAAGCGAGGTTCTTGAGCGCCTTCTCTTCATGTCTCCGACTCGCGAGCCAGCGCGGGCTCTCGGTGAGGATGAGCGTGCCGAGCGCAAGCATTCCGCCAGGGATGATCTGCACGCCGAACGGCACGCGCCACTGCCTCATGCTGGACGGGATGTTGAGCGCGACGCCGTACGGCACCCAGAAGCCGATGACGGCGCCGATCTGCCAGCCCAGCTCGTAGATACCGATGAGGCGACCACGGATGGCCGGCGGAGAGATCTCGGCGAGGTAGATCGGGCTCAGGTTGGAGCAAATGCCGACGCCGAGACCTGCGATGACTCGGCCGGCGTACATGATGCCTAGACCTGTCGAGCGGGACGCGACGGTCTGCAGCACACCGCCAACGATGAAGATGATGCACGCGACAAGGAGGCCCCACCGCCGACCGAGGTAGTGGCCGAGCACATAGCCTGAGAGCGCACCGAAGAAGCACCCCGCCTGGTAGCACGACACGATGTTGGCGGAGAGGAACGCAGAGGACGACTTGTTCAGTCCGAACTCTCCCTTGAACGAGCCTAGCGCGATCGACGATCCGATGAAGGCGGACTGGAATGAGGTCAGCTGGCGGCGGGTGGAATGTCACTCACGTCGTACCCGATCAGCACCGAGGCCCAGCACGCGATAGACGCGCAAAAGTACGGCCGCCAGCCGTACACCTCCTTCGGCGTGGGACGGTCCTCGACGATGCGCAGGTTCACCATGTCCGTCCTGCTGTGGGTCCTCCGAGATCAGGAAGATCAGATAAGATGAGACAGTGAAGAGAGGTAGATCGGAGCGACGGTCACCGGACACCCTCTTCTCCGGGGTCGGCTATTCCGAGTGGCTCTGGCTCGTACATGAGCATCGAGTCAGCGATCGCTAGTGGTCAATCAGACTTGCTGCAGCTGCTGCTCTTCTCCACTTGCGGTAGCAGAGTTTGAAGCTTGAAGAGCCCCTGGCAAGGGCAGGCACCTGGGCCACAAGCGAAGGCAGCTGGAGGGCAGCTGAGCCATAGACGCAGATGGTTGGCCCCAAGATGTCCGAAAAGTCAATTCTGCGAAATCTGCGATCTAACGCGGGAGCCGCAGCTCGTGCGAGCTCTCATTTGAGCATGATTGGTCGTATCTGTGTGCGGGCTTCTGAGCGGAGGTTGTCGTGTGGCCACTCATGAGAGCACCTGCTCAGGGAGTGGGGGCGGGGCTCAGGCTGGGCGGGGAAAAGTTGAGCTCTCGTAAAACCCGAGCGTCAGGCAGGAGTGATGCTGGACCATCAGACCTCCTGAAGGAGCACATATATCTACTTTATTCCGCCATAGTCCTCACTGACAAGACAGCGGGAGGCAAAGATGAAGTTTACAGACGAAGACGAAGACACAGCCTGAGAGGACTGGAAGGATATGACTAGAATTCCAAGCTTGTCAAGAGAATCGGTCTCTCTCCACCTGTGATCGGCTTACAATTGACCCCGCGTTCTCAGCTGACCGGACCACTCTAGCACGCGCACGAGCACGACGGTCGAGTACCCTGACTGGCTGACTTCAGCCAGGCAGCAGGGGCAAGGGGTGGACGCTAGCGGGCTTCGCAAAGCCGACACAGCTGCGCTTGAATACCCGTCAACCTCTGCGGTCTGGCGTGATTCGGCGGCGGCTTTGGAAGTCTAGCTGCCATCTCCGTGCAGCCTGCCATCTCCGTACAGCCGTCGTCTGCCGGCTCTCGCCGCGCCTTGCTTGACCCCGGACATTTCTCCAGTGCACCTCGCACCTCCACTTGCACTGTCCACCATAACGATTCACGCCTCCAACTCACTCTCAACGGACGCCATGACGATACCGCACGCCGTCGACGGCGCCGCAGGAGTCGAGGGCAGCCGCCGCACCCAATTCTACCTCTTCGGCTACCCGATCAGTCACTCCGCGTCGCCGGCATTCCACAACTGCCTGTTCGCGGCATCTGGTCTGCCGAATCACTACCAGCTGCACGACACCGTGCACCCCGAGAACATCGACACAGATGTGCGCAGCGAGATGCTCGAGATTCTGCGGCAGGACACCTTTGGTGGCTGCAGCGTCACCATGTGAGCCCCCCTCCTCCCCGCTCTCCTGCCGAGGCTGACGCCAGGCCGCTCAAAGTCATGATCACGCGATACCTCGACCGGCTGGACCCTGCTGCCTCTGAGATAGGCAGCGTGAACACGATCTACCTCGAGCGAGACGGGGAGGGTGCGCTGCGACTAGCAGGCGAGAACACGGACTGGTTTGGCGTGCGCAATGCGCTTGTAGAAGCTCTGCCTGCGGCGCAGCGGGTGTCACCACGGCCATTCGGCGACGGCAAAGCCGGCTTCATCATCGGCGGAGGGGGAACGACACGAGCAGCAGTCTACGCGCTCTCGCAGCTGGGCCTGTCCCCCATCTACATTCTCAACCGCGATCCAGTCGAGGTGGCCGACATCATCGCCGCCTTCCCGCAATACGACCTGCGCCCGCTGACTGCCCCCGTCATCCCAACCATCGCGGAGTCAATCGCCGCGGGCGTGGGTGCGATCCCGTGTCTGCCGCCGCAGACAGAGGCAGAGCGCGCCGTGTACGACATCGCGGGGCAACTTCTCGCCAACGGACCAAGAGGTCGCCCCTTCCTTGAGATGTGCTACAAGCCACGCCGGACAAGACTGTACGAAATGGCGGAGAGCGCAGGCTGGACCGCCATCACAGGCATCGAGGCTATGATTGAGCAGGGCTTTGCGCAGCAAGAGCTCTGGCTGCTTCGCAGCATCTCACGGCCGTGGGATCGGACAGATCTGCCGGAACATGCTAAGCAAAAGGCGCGCGCACTCGTGCGCGCCATGGACGACATTGTCGTTTCGGAGAAGACGGATAGATCATAGAGATGTTGGCGCATGTAAGTGTATTACTAGCAGACGCGTGGGAGCAAGAGGCACAGACGCATGTCGCTTGTGTCGGTGGTAGAGAAAGCGAACTCAAGAGAGGGGAGGACTTCGGCAGCTCGACCAACGGATGCCGACTGCGAGCAGCGGTGGCACGATACCCGCATGCATACGAAGGCTGGAGCTGTGTTCCTTCGAAGGAGAACCGCTGTGGGCGATGTTGGACATCTGGATGGGTTGACTGTTTAGGAAACTCGGAGAGAGCGGGGTGGTGAAGTACTGTGGCCGCTCGGGGCTTGAGCTAGCGATGAAAGCGGACGTGCGTTTCGAGGCGAGGACGTGCGTCGTGACATGAGGTGCGGCCGCTTCCTCTGCAGGAGCTGCTGAATTGCTAGTCACTTCAGTGCCAAAGTATCATGAGGCGACATGCCAGTGGATGACTTGGACCTGCTGACCTACTCGCTGCGCTGCCTGTAGTCAAGGCGACAAGGGGAGTCCGAAATCGAAATCCATCCATCTATCGCACTGGCCTTCGCAATCCACCACGCCTATATCGAGAGCACGAATGTCGCTTCGGGCCAGTACGTTGTCCGCTCCCCACGCGGCTGTCGAGCGCCACATGATGCGCCATGTCAGCACATGCTCTAGCGCCAAGTATGCGCCAAGCCATCACCGTTGCTCGGGGCGCTTAGCAACCCGCTGTTCGGCCATCTGTCGCCTTATCAGCGACTGTTATTCCCTTATCTCTTCATCCTTCATCCGCTATCTGCACCTCACATATCCCTCTTATCTGCCCCCCTCGGTCTCACCTCCGCTTGCTTCGGCGCCCGGTATCTGGCAAGAGCTGGAGAACGGCGACTTGATTGTGCTGGCTCCGCGTCGCCGCTTTTGCCGTCGGAATCGGCCTGGAAGAGCCGCTCGGCGGTCCTTCATCGCCCGCCGGTCACCATATCGTCCGCTGTCTGTCGTCAAGCCTCGCTTCCAAGTCAATTCTGGTGCACTGCACCGGAGCTACTCACGTAGAGGCTCTTCTCAGGAAGAGCGCCTGCCAGCGTGCTCGGAGAGGAGGGCAGAAGGACCCACCACCCGTGATCGTGACCGAGACGGTGGCGGGATGGCTCATCGGCACTGTCGCACAGGCACGCGCGGGGACTGCATGTGGCTTTGTCGACGACGCGGTTTTCCTTCAGCGCGCGGCCCAGAGGCAAAGGAGTGGCCATGTTGGCGTCTCTATCCACAAGCTTCGTGTCGGTCGCGAGCTGTGCAGCTCCAATTGGCCACGATGTTCGGCATTGCTTCGTCAGGCCCCGCCACGCTGAGTGATGAGTAAGGCCCGGATGGCGCAGGCTTCGTCAGTCCTAGCAACACCGTCTTTGGGGAGAAGAGTTGGACGCGCGATTGAGCGCTGACTGCTAGCGGGTTGACACTTTGCTGATGTGCGGAGGGGAGCGAAGGTCAAGAGGAGGCGAGACGAGACCCATGAGACGAGGATGCGAGGAAGCAATGGTCGACCTTCCTTACGGGGGCAGAGCGCAGAATGTCTTTGCGAGTCTAGGGGGGGGGGGGGGGGGGGGGGGGGCCCAAAGCAAGTGGTGTTGGTGGGCTGTCAGAGGTGGAGGCGGTGTGGAGTCGGGGCCGGAGCACAGGTCAATGACTATTA